>JBBPBR010001496.1:0-18808 GCA_037974775.1 Cicer pinnatifidum | reverse complement strand
CCAATCTTGTGCTTCCAATAGGTGTGTTTGTGTCATTGGATGATCAATTAGGTCATTTTCGTCCTCCCTAGGCTTATTCTTGTCCAATTAGGATTTTTAACCAATCTTGTGCATCCAATAGGTGTGTTTGTGTCATTGTATGATCAATTAGGTCAATTTCATCCTCCCTAGGCATATTCTTGTCCAATTAGGGGTTTTACCTAATCTTGTGCATCCAATAGGTGTGTTTGTGGCAATGGATGATCAATTAGGTCATTTTCGTCCTCCCTAGGCTTATTCTTGTCCAATTAGGGTTTTTAACCAATCTTGTGCATCCAATAGGTGTGTTTGTGTCATTGGATGATCAATTAGGTCATTTTCGTCCTCCCTAGCCTTATTCTTGTCCAATTAGGGTTTTCAACCAATCTTGTGCATCCAATAAGTTTGTTTGTTCCATTGAATTAATATTTAGGTCATTTTCGTCCTTTCTAGGCATAATCTTGTCCAATTAGGGTTTTTAACCAATCTTGTGCATCCAATAGGTGTGTTTGTGTCATTAGATGATCAATTAGGTCATTTTCGTCATCCCTAGGCTTATTCTTGTCCAATTAGGGTTTTTAACCAATCTTGTGCATCCAATAACTTTGTTTGTGTCATTGGATGAACATTTAGGTCATTTTCGTCCTCCCTAGGCATATTCTTGTCCAATTAGGGTTTTTATCCAATCTTGTGCTTCCAATAGGTGTGTTTGTGTCATTGGATGATCAATTAGGTCATTTTCGTCCTCCCTAGGCTTATTCTTGTCCAATTAGGATTTTTAACCAATCTTGTGCATCCAATAAGTTTGTTAGTGTCATTGAATTAATATTTAGGACATTTTCGTCCTCCCTAGGCATAATCTTGTCCAATTAGGGTTTTTAACCAATCTTGTGCATCCAATAGGTGTGTTTGTGTCATTGTATGATCAATTAGGTCAATTTCGTCCTCCCTAGGCATATTCTTGTCCAATTAGGGTTTTTAACCAATCTTGTGCATCCAATAGGTGTGTTTGTGGCAATGGATGATCAATTAGGTCATTTTCGTCCTCCCTAGGCTTATTCTTGTCCAATTAGGGTTTTTAACCAATCTTGTGCATCCAATAGGTGTGTTTGTTGTTGGTACCAGTAACCTCTGTTAAATGAAAATTATGCGGAAGATTACCTATTTTTAGAGATATGCGCAGCAGTTTAACAAATCGTACATTTATTAAACAAAGCATCAGAATAAGGTCCCAAAACTACAATACAAATGAATGCACAAAGTATATGGATCAAAGAATATATTGAGAGATGCACCAGTTACGTTTATTGTTCAAGATATTTATTCACTTACAATCATGCTGGAAACATTCTTTCATGTAGTATCAAAGTATGCAGAAAGATATTCAAGCATTTAATCAATATCAGACAAATGCACAGTGCAGAAATTAAAAAGAGATAAGGGTAAGAAAGATTGTACGCAGTGATTTATACTGGTTCAGCCGTTGTTGAACGACCTACATCCAGTCCCAAGATCAAATCCAATCTTGGCCTTTCCAATATGTGTACCAATCGATTTGGAGAATCGATTGATGGCCCTTTTGTTTTCTTTAAGGATGTACAAATCGATTGTGCTAATCGATTGGGTAACACCAAACTTTGTAAACTTATTCAACCCTGTTATGGAATCGATTGTGCTAATCGATGTGCTCATGGATCTTCAAGATTTTGTTGATTCCTTGAGTTCCAAGCAATTGTTTCGAGTATGTAGGATTGAATTTGTTGTTCCTGAAATTTTTCTCAGTTGACAATGTTAGATGTATTTCAAATTGGATGCTTGTCAATAACATCAAAAACGAACATATGTCTAACATTTATAACCAATCTTGAGCATCCAATAGGTGTGTTTGTGTCATTGGATGATCAATTAGGTCATTTTCGTCCTCCCTAGGATTATTCTTTTCCAATTAGGGTTTTTAACCAATCTTGTGCATCCAATAAGTTCATTTGTGTTATTGGATTAACATTTTGGTCATTTTCGTCCTCCTTAGGCATATTCTTGTCCAATTAGGGTTTTTAGCCAATCTAGTGCATCCAATAGGTGTGTTTGTGTCATTGGATGATCAGTTAGGTCATTATCGTCCTCCCTAGGCTTATTCTTGTCCAATTAGGGTATTTAACCAATCTTGTGCATCCAATAGGTTTGTTTGTGTCATTGGATGATCAATTAGGTCATTTTCGTCCTCCCTAGGCTTATTCTTGTTCAATTAAGGTTTTTAACCAATCTTGTGCATCCAATAGGTTAGTTTGTGTCATTGGATGATCAATTAGGTCATTTTCGTCCTCCCTAGGCTTATTCTTGTCCAATTAGGGTTTTTAACCAATCTTGTGCATCCAATAGGTGTGTTTGTGTCATTGGATGATCAATTAGGTCATTTTCGTCCTCCCTAGGCTTATTCTTGTCCAATTAGGGTTTTTAACCAATCTTGTGCATCCAATAACTTTGTTTGTGTCATTGAATTAATATTTTGGTCATTTTCGTCCTCCCTAGGCATGTTCTTGTCCAACTAGGGTTTTTAACCAATCTTGTGCATCCAATTGGTGTGTTTGTGTCATTGGATGATCAATTAGGTCATTTTCGTCCTCCCTAGGCTTATTCTTGTCCAATTAGGGTTTTTAACCAATCTTGTGCATCCAATAGGTGTGTTTGTGTCATTGGATGATCAATTAGGTCATTTTCGTCCTCCCTAGGCTTATTCTTGTCCAATTAGGGTTTTTAACCAATCTTGTGCATCCAATAAGTTCATTTGTGTCATTGGATGATCAATTAGGTCATTTTCGTCCTTCCTAGGCATATTCTTGATCAACTAGGGTTTTAAACCAATCTTGTGCATCCAATAGGTGTGTTTGTGTCATTGGATGATCAATTAGGTCATTTTCGTCCTCCCTAGGCTTATTCTTGTCCAATTAGGGTTTTTAACCAATCTTGTGCATCCAATAGGTGTGTTTGTGTCATTGGATGATCAATTAGGTCATTTTCGTCCTCCCTAGGCTTATTCTTGTCCAATTAGGGTTTTTAACCAATCTTGTGCATCCAATAGGTGTGTTTGTGTCATTGGATGATCAATTAGGTCATTTTCGTCCTCCCTAGGCTTATTCTTGTCCAATTAGGGTTTTTAACCAATCTTGTGCATCCAATAAATTGAGTTGTTTCAATGGATTAACATTTAGGTCATTTTCGTCCTCCCTAGGCTTATTCTTGTCCAATTAGGGTTTTTAACCAATCTTGTGCATCCAATAAGTTCATTTGTGTCATTGGATTAACATTTAGGTCATTTTCGTCCTCCCTAGGCATATTCTTGTCCAATTAGGCTTTTTAACCAATCTTGTGCATCCAATAGGTGTGTTTGAGTTATTGGATGATCAATTAGGTCATTTTCGTCCTCCCTAGGCATATTCTTGTCCAATTAGGGTTTTTAACGAATCTTGTGCATCCAATTGGTGTGTTTGTGTCAATGGATGATCAATTAGGTCATTTTCGTCCTCCCTAGGCTTATTCTTGTCCAATTAGGGTTTTTAACCAATCTTGTGCATCCAATAGGTGTGTTTGTGTCATTGGATGATCAATTAGGTCATTTTCGTCCTCCCTAGGCTTATTCTTGTCCAATTAGGGTTTTTAACCAATCTTGTGCATCCAATAAGTTCATTTGTGTCATTGGATTAACATTTAGGTCATTTTCGTCCTCCCTAGGCATATTCTTGTCCAATTAGGGTTTTTAACCAATCTTGTGCTTCCAATAGGTGTGTTTGTGTCAATGAATTAATATTTAGGTCATTTTCGTCCTCCCTAGGCTTATTCTTGTCCAATTAGGGTTTTTAACCAATCTTGTGCGTCCAATAAGTTCATTTGTGTCATTGGATGATCAATTAGGTCATTTTCGTCCTCCCTAGGCATATTCTTGTCCAACTAGGGTTTTTAACAAATCTTGTGCATCCAATAGGTGTGTTTGTGTCTTTGGATGATCAATTAGGTCATTTTCGTCCTCCCTAGGCTTATTCTTGTCCAATTAGGGTTTTTAACCAATCTTGTGCATCCAATAGGTGTGTTTGTGTCATTAGATGATCAATTAGGTCATTTTCGTCATCCCTAGGCTTATTCTTGTCCAATTAGGGTTTTTAACCAATCTTGTGCATCCAATAACTTTGTTTGTGTCATTGGATGAACATTTAGGTCATTTTCGTCCTCCCTAGGCATATTCTTGTCCAATTAGGGTTTTTATCCAATCTTGTGCTTCCAATAGGTGTGTTTGTGTCATTGGATGATCAATTAGGTCATTTTCGTCCTCCCTAGGCTTATTCTTGTCCAATTAGGATTTTTAACCAATCTTGTGCATCCAATAAGTTTGTTAGTGTCATTGAATTAATATTTAGGACATTTTCGTCCTCCCTAGGCATAATCTTGTCCAATTAGGGTTTTTAACCAATCTTGTGCATCCAATAGGTGTGTTTGTGTCATTGTATGATCAATTAGGTCAATTTCGTCCTCCCTAGGCATATTCTTGTCCAATTAGGGTTTTTAACCAATCTTGTGCATCCAATAGGTGTGTTTGTGGCAATGGATGATCAATTAGGTCATTTTCGTCCTCCCTAGGCTTATTCTTGTCCAATTAGGGTATTTAACCAATCTTGTGCATCCAATAGGTGTGTTTGTGTCATTGGATGATCAATTAGGTCATTTTCGTCCTCCCTAGGCTTATTCTTGCGCAATTAGGGTTTTTAACCAATCTTGTGCATCCAATAAGTTCATTTGTGTCATTGGATTAACATTTAGGTCATTTTCGTCCTCCCTAGGCATATTCTTGTCCAATTAGGGTTTTTAACCAATCTTGTGCTTCCAATAGGTGTGTTTGTGTCATTGGATGATCAATTAGGTCATTTTCGTCCTCCCTAGGCTTATTCTTGCCCAATTAGGGTTTTTAACCAATCTTGTGCATCAAATAAGTTGAGTTGTGTCATTGGATTAGCATTTAGGTCATTTTCGTCCTCCCTAGGCTTATTCTTGTCCAATTAGGGTTTTTAACCAATCTTGTGCATCCAATAAGTTCATTTGTGTCATTGGATTAACATTTAGGTCATTTTCGTCCTCCCTAGGCATATTCTTGTCCAATTAGGGTTTTTAACCAATCTTGTGCATCCAATAGGTGTGTTTGTGTCATTGGATGATCAATAAGGTTATTTTTGTCCTCCCTAGGCTTATTCTTGTCCAATTAGGTTTTTTAACCAATCTTGTGTATCCAATAGGTGTGTTTGTGTCATTGGATGATCAATTAGGTTATTTTCGTCCTCCCTAGGCTTATTCTTGTCCAATTAGGTTTTTTAACCAATCTTGTGCATCCAATAAGTTGAGTTGTGTCATTGGATTAACATTTAGGTCATTTTCGTTCTCCCTAGGCTTATTCTTGTCCAATTAGGGTTTTTAACCAATCTTGTGGATCCAATAAGTTCATTTGTGTTATTGGATTAACATTTAGGTCATATTCGTCCTCCCTAGGCATATTCTTGTCCAATAAGGGTTTTTAACCAACTTGTGCATCCAATAGGTGTGTTTGTGTCATTCGATGATCAATTAGGTCATTTTCGTCCTCCCTAGGCCTATTCTTGTCCAATTAGGGTTTTTAACCAATCTTGTGCATCCAATAGGTGTGTTTGTGTCATTGGATGATCAACTAGGTCATTTTCGTCCTCCATAGGCTTATTCTTGTCCAATTAGGGTTTTTAACCAATCTTGTGCATCCAATAAGTTCATTAGTGTCATTGGATGATCAATTAGGTCATTTTCGTCCTCCCTAGGTTTATTGTTGCCCAATTAGGGTTTTTAACCAATCTTGTGCATCCAATAAGTTGAGTTGTGTCATTGGATTAGAATTTAGGTCATTTTCGTCCTCCCTAGGCTTATTCTTGTCCAATTAGGGTTTTTAACCAATCTTGTGCATCCAATAGGTGTGTTTGTGTCATTGGATGATCAATTAGGTCATTTTCGTCCTCCCTAGGCTTATTCTTGTCCAATTAGGGTTTTTAACCAATCTTGTGCCTCCAATAACTTTATTTGTGTCATTTAATTAATATTTAGGTCATTTTCGTCCTCCCTAGGCATATTCTTGTCCAATTAGGGTTTTTAACCAATCTTGTGCATCCAATAGGTGTGTTTGTGTCATTGGATGATCAATTAGGTCATTTTCGTCCTCCCTAGGCTTATTCTTGTCCAATTAGGGTTTTTAACCAATCTTGTGCATCCAATAACTTTGATTGTGTCATTGAATTAATATTTAGGTCATTTTCGTCCTCCCTAGGCATATTCTTGTCCAATTACGGTTTTTAACCAATCTTGTGCATCCAATAGGTGTGTTTGTGTCATTGGATGATCAATTAGGTCATTTTCGTCCTCCCTAGGCTTATTCTTGTCCAATTAGGGTTTTTATCCAATCTTGTGCATCCAATAAGTTCATTAGTGTCATTGGATGATCAATTAGGTCATTTTCGTCCTCCCTAGGCTTATTCTTGTCCAATTAGGGTTTTTAACCAATCTTGTGCATCCAATAGGTGTGTTTGTGTCATTGGATGATCAATTAGGTCATTTTCGTCCTCCCTAGGCATATTCTTGTCCAGTTAGGGTTTTTAACCAATCTTGTGCATCCAATAAGCGTGTTTGTGTCATTGGATGATCAATTAGGTCATTTTCGTCCTCCCTAGGCTTATTCTTGTCCAATTAGGGTTTTTAACCAATCTTGTGCATCCAATAGGTGTGTTTGTGTCATTGGATGATCAATTAGGTCATTTTCGTCCTCCCTAGGCTTATTCTATCCAATAAGTTCATTTGTGTCATTGGATGATCAATTAGGTCATTTTCGTCCTCCTTAGGCATATTCTTGTCCAACTAGGGTTTTTAACCAATCTTGTGCATCCAATAAGTTCATTTGTGTCATTGGATGATCAATTAGGTCATTTTCGTCCTCCCTAGGCATATTCTTGTCCAACTAGGGTTTTTAACCAATCTTGTGCATCCAATAGGTGTGTTTGTGTCATTGGATGATCAATTAGGTCATTTTCGTCCTCCCTAGGCTTATTCTTGTCCAATTAGGGTTTTTAACCAATCTTGTGCATCCAATAGGTGTGTTTGTGTCATTGGATGATCAATTAGGTCATTTTCGTCCTCCCAAGGCTTATTCTTGTCCAATTAGAGTTTTTAACCAATCTTGTGCATCCAATAGGTGTGTTTGTGTCATTGGATGATCAATTAGGTCATTTTCGTCCTCCCTAGGCTTATTCTTGTCCAATTAGGGTTTTTAACCAATCTTGTGCATCCAATAGGTGTGTTTGTGTCATTGGATGATCAATTAGGTCATTTTCGTCCTCCCTAGGCTTATTCTGGTCCAATTAGAGTTTTTAACCAATCTTGTGTATCCAATAGGTGTGTTTGTGTCATTGGATGATCAATTAGGTCATTTTCGTCCTCCCTAGGCTTATTCTTGTCCAATTAGGGTTTTTAACCAATCTTGTGCATCCAATAGGTGTGTTTGTGTCATTGGATGATCAATTAGGTCATTTTCGTCCTCCCTAGGCTTATTCTTGTCCAATTAGGGTTTTTAACCAATCTTGTGCATCCAATAGGTGTGTTTGTGTCATTGGATGATCAATTAGGTCATTTTCGTCCTTTCTATGCTTATTTTTGTCCAATTAGGGTTTTTAAGCAATCTTGTGCATCCAATAAGTTCATTTGTGTCATTGGATGATCAATTAGGTCATTTTCGTCCTCCCTAGGCATATTCTTGTCCAACTAGGGTTTCTAACCAATCTTGTGCTTCCAATAGATGTGTTTGTGTCATTGGATGATCAATTAGGTCATTTTCGTCCTCCCTAGGCTTATTCTTGTCCAATTAGGGTTTTTAACCAATCTTGTGCATCCAATAGGTGTGTTTGTGTCATTGGATGATCAATTAGGTCATTTTCGTCCTCCCTAGGCTTATTCTTGTCCAATTAGGGTTTTTAACCAATCTTGTGCATCCAATAGGTGTGTTTGTGTCATTGGATGATCAATTAGGTCATTTTCGTCCTCCCTAGGCTTATTCTTGTCCAATTAGGGTTTTTAACCAATCTTTTGCATCCAATAGGTGTGTTTGTGTCATTGGATGACCAATTAGGTCATTTTCGTCCTCCCAAGGCATATTCTTGTCCAATTAGGGTTTTTAACCAATCTTGTGCATCCCATAGGTGTGTTTGTGGCAATGGATGATCAATTAGGTCATTTTCGTCCTCCCTAGGCTTATTCTTGTCCAATTAGGGTTTTTAACCAATCTTGTGCATCCAATAGGTGTGTTTGTGTCATTGGATGATCAATTAGGTCATTTTCGTCCTCCCTAGGC
The DNA here is from genome assembly GCA_037974775.1 of Cicer pinnatifidum. NCBI lineage: Eukaryota > Viridiplantae > Streptophyta > Magnoliopsida > Fabales > Fabaceae > Cicer > Cicer pinnatifidum. The sequence continues at coordinate 10,392 of JBBPBR010001496.1, read as the reverse complement.
TTATTCTTGTCCAATTAGGGTTTTTAACCAATCTTGTGCATCCAATAAGTTCGTTTGTGTCATTGGATGATCAATTAGGTCATTTTCGTCCTCCCTAGGCTTATTCTTGTCCAATTAGCGTTTTTAACCAATCTTGTGCATCCAATAGGTGTGTTTGTGTCATTGGATGATCAATTAGGTCATTTTCGTCCTCCCTAGGCTTATTCTTGTCCAATTAGGGTTTTCAACCAATCTTGTGCATCCAATAAGTTTGTTTGTTCCATTGAATTAATATTTAGGTCATTTTCGTCCTTTCTAGGCATAATCTTGTCCAATTAGGGTTTTTAACCAATCTTGTGCATCCAATAGGTGTGTTTGTGTCATTAGATGATCAATTAGGTCATTTTCGTCATCCCTAGGCTTATTCTTGTCCAATTAGGGTTTTTAACCAATCTTGTGCATCCAATAACTTTGTTTGTGTCATTGGATGAACATTTAGGTCATTTTCGTCCTCCCTAGGCATATTCTTGTCCAATTAGGGTTTTTATCCAATCTTGTGCTTCCAATAGGTGTGTTTGTGTCATTGGATGATCAATTAGGTCATTTTCGTCCTCCCTAGGCTTATTCTTGTCCAATTAGGATTTTTAACCAATCTTGTGCATCCAATAAGTTTGTTAGTGTCATTGAATTAATATTTAGGACATTTTCGTCCTCCCTAGGCATAATCTTGTCCAATTAGGGTTTTTAACCAATCTTGTGCATCCAATAGGTGTGTTTGTGTCATTGTATGATCAATTAGGTCAATTTCGTCCTCCCTAGGCATATTCTTGTCCAATTAGGGTTTTTAACCAATCTTGTGCATCCAATAGGTGTGTTTGTGGCAATGGATGATCAATTAGGTCATTTTCGTCCTCCCTAGGCTTATTCTTGTCCAATTAGGGTATTTAACCAATCTTGTGCATCCAATAGGTGTGTTTGTGTCATTGGATGATCAATTAGGTCATTTTCGTCCTCCCTAGGCTTATTCTTGCGCAATTAGGGTTTTTAACCAATCTTGTGCATCCAATAAGTTCATTTGTGTCATTGGATTAACATTTAGGTCATTTTCGTCCTCCCTAGGCATATTCTTGTCCAATTAGGGTTTTTAACCAATCTTGTGCTTCCAATAGGTGTGTTTGTGTCATTGGATGATCAATTAGGTCATTTTCGTCCTCCCTAGGCTTATTCTTGCCCAATTAGGGTTTTTAACCAATCTTGTGCATCAAATAAGTTGAGTTGTGTCATTGGATTAGCATTTAGGTCATTTTCGTCCTCCCTAGGCTTATTCTTGTCCAATTAGGGTTTTTAACCAATCTTGTGCATCCAATAAGTTCATTTGTGTCATTGGATTAACATTTAGGTCATTTTCTTTTTCCCTAGGCATATTCTTGTCCAATTAGGGTTTTTAACCAATCTTGTGCATCCAATAGGTGTGTTTGTGTCATTGGATGATCAATTAGGTCATTTTCGTCCTTTCTATGCTTATTCTTGTCCAATTAGGGTTTTTAACCAATCTTGTGCATCCAATAGGTGTGTTTGTGTCATTGGATGATCAATTAGGTCATTTTCGTCCTCCCTAGGCTTATTCTTGTCCAATTAGGGTTTTTAACCAATCTTGTGCATCCAATAGGTGTGTTTGTGTCATTGGATGATCAATTAGGTCATTTACGTCCTCCCTAGGTTTATTCTTGTCCAATTGGGGTTTTTAACCAATCTTGAGCATCCAATAGGTGTGGTTGTGTCATTGGATGATCAATTAGGTCATTTTCGTCCTCCCTAGGCTTATTCTTGTCCAATTAGGGTTTTTAACTAATCTTGTGCATCCAATAAGTTCATTTGTGTCATTGGATGATCAATTAGGTCATTTTCGTCCTCCCTAGGCATATTCATGTCCAACTAGGGTTTTTAACCAATCTTGTGCATCCAATAGGTGTGTTTGTGTCATTGGATGATCAATTAGGTCATTTTCGTCCTACCTAGGCTTATTCTTGTCCAATTAGGGTTTTTAACCAATCTTGTGCATCCAATAGGTGTGTTTGTGTCATTGGATGATCAATTAGGTCATTTTCGTCCTCCCTAGGCTTATTCTTGTCCAATTAGGGTTTTTAACCAATCTTGTGCATCCAATAAGTAGATTTGAGTCATTGGATTAACATTTAGGTCATTTTCGTCCTCCCTATGCATATTCTTGTCCAATTAGGGTTTTTAACCAATCTTGTGCATCCAATATGTGTGTTTGTGTCACTGGATGATCAATTAGGTCATTTTCGTCCTCCTTAGGCTTATTCTTGTCCAATTAGGGTTTTTAACAAATCTTGTGCATCGAATAAGTTCATTTGTGTCATTGGATGATCAATTAGGTCATTTTCGTCCTCCCTAGGCATATTCTTGTGCAACTAGGGTTTTTAACCAATCTTGTGCATCCAATAAGTTCATTTGTGTCACTGGATGATCAATTAGGTCATTTTCGTCCTCCCTAGGCTTATTCTTGTCCAATTAGGGTTTTTAACCAATCTTGTGCATCCAATAGGTGTGTTTGTGTCATTGGATGATCAATTAGGTCATTTTCATCCTCCCTAGGTTTATTCTTGTCCAATTAGGGTTTTTAACCAATCTTGTGCATCCAATTGATGTGTTTGTGCCAATGGATGATCAATTAGGTCATTTTCGTCCTCCCTAGGCTTATTCTTGTCCAATTAGGGTTTTTAACCAATCTTGTGCATCCAATAGGTGTGTTTGTGTCATTGGATGATCAATTAGGTCATTTTCGTCCTCCCTAGGCATATTCTTGTCCAACTAGGGTTTTTAACCAATCTTGTGCATCCAATAAGTTCATTTGTGTCATTGGATGATCAATTAGGTCATTTTCATCCTCCCTAGCCATATTCTTGTCCAACAATGGTTTTTAACCAATCTTGTGCATCCAATAGGTGTGTTTGTGTCATTGGATGATCAATTAGGTCATTTTCGTCCTCCCTAGGCTTATTCTTGTCCAATTAGGGTTTTTAACCAATCTTGTGCATCCAATAGGTGTGTTTGTGTCATTGGATGATCAATTAGGTCATTTTCGTCCTCCCTAGGCTTATTCTTGTCCAATTAGGGTTTTTAACCAATCTTGTGCATCCAATAGGTGTGTTTGTGTCATTGGATGATCAATTAGGTCATTTTCGTCCTCCCTAGGCTTATTCTTGTCCAATTAGGGTTTTTAACCAATCTTGTGCATCCAATAGGTGTGTTTGTGTCATTGGATGATCAATTAGGTCATTTTCGTCCTTTCTATGCTTATTTTTGTCCAATTAGGGTTTTTAAGCAATCTTGTGCATCCAATAAGTTCATTTGTGTCATTGGATGATCAATTAGGTCATTTTCGTCCTCCCTAGGCATATTCTTGTCCAACTAGGGTTTCTAACCAATCTTGTGCTTCCAATAGATGTGTTTGTGTCATTGGATGATCAATTAGGTCATTTTCGTCCTCCCTAGGCTTATTCTTGTCCAATTAGGGTTTTTAACCAATCTTGTGCATCCAATAGGTGTGTTTGTGTCATTGGATGATCAATTAGGTCATTTTCGTCCTCCCTAGGCTTATTCTTGTCCAATTAGGGTTTTTAACCAATCTTGTGCATCCAATAGGTGTGTTTGTGTCATTGGATGATCAATTAGGTCATTTTCGTCCTCCCAAGGCTTATTCTTGTGCAATTTGGGTTTTTAACCAATCTTGTGTATCCAATAAGTTCATTTGTGTCATTGGATTAACATTTATGTCATTTTCGTCCTCCCTAGGCATATTCTTGTCCAATTAGGGTTTTTAACCAATCTGGTGCATCCAATAGGTGTGTTTGTGTCATTGGATGATCAATTAGGTCATATTTGTCCTCCCTAGGCTTATTCTTGTCCAATTAGGGTTTTTAACCAATTTTGTGCATCCAATAAGTTCATTTGTGTCATTGGATGATCAATTAGGTCATTTTCGTCCTCCCTAGGTATATTCTTGTCCAACTAGGTTTTTAAACCAATCTTGTGCATCCAATAGATGTGTTTGTGTCTTTGGATGATCAATTAGGTCATTTTCGTCCTCCCTAGGCTTATTCTTGTCCAATTAGGGTTTTTAACCAATCTTGTGCATCCAATAGGTGTGTTTGTGTCATTGGATGATCAATTAGGTCATTTTCGTCCTCCCTAGGCTTATTCTTGTCCAATTAGGGTTTTTAACCAATCTTGTGCATCCAATAAGTTTGTTTATGTCATTAAATTAATATTTTGGTCATTTTCGTCCTCCCTAGGCATATTCTTGTCCAATTAGGGTTTTTAACCAATCTTGTGCATCCAATAGGTGTGTTTGTGTCATTGGATGATCAATTAGGTCATTTTCGTCCTCCCTAGGCTTATTCTTGTCCAATTAGGGTTTTTAACCAATCTTGTGCATCCAATAGGTGTGTTTGTGTCATTGGATGATTAATTAGGTCATTTTCGTCCTCCGTAGGTTTATTCTTGTCCAATTAGTGTTTTTAACCAATCTTGTTCCTCCAATAACTTTGTTTGTGTCATTGAATTAATATTTAGGTCATTTTCCTCCTCCCTAGGCATATTCTTGTCCAATTAGGGTTTTTAACCAATCTTGTGCATCCAATAGGTGTGTTTGTGTCATTGGATGATCAATTAGGTCATTTTCGTCCTCCCTAGGCTTATTCTTGTCCAATTAGGGTTTTTAACCAATCTTGTGCATCCAATAAGTTTGTTTGTGTCATTGAATTAATATTTAGGTAATTTTCGTCCTCCCAAGGTATATTCTTGTCCAATTAGGGTTTTTAACCAATCTTGTGCATCCAATAGGTGTGTTTGTGTCATTGGATGATTAATTAGGTCATTTTCGTCCTCCGTAGGTTTATTCTTGTCCAATTAGTGTTTTTAACCAATCTTGTTCCTCCAATAACTTTGTTTGTGTCATTGAATTAATATTTAGGTCATTTTCCTCCTCCCTAGGCATATTCTTGTCCAATTAGGGTTTTTAACCAATCTTGTGCATCCAATAGGTGTGTTTGTGTCATTGGATGATCAATTAGGTCATTTTCGTCCTCCCTAGGCTTATTCTTGTCCAATTAGGGTTTTTAACCAATCTTGTGCATCCAATAAGTTCATTTGTGTCATTGGATGATCAATTAGGTCATTTTCATCCTCCCTAGGCTTATTCTTGTCCAACTAGGGTTTTTAACCAATGTTGTGCATCCAATAGGTGTGTTTGTGTCATTGGATGATCAATTAGGTCATTTTCGTCCTCCCTAGGCTTATTCTTGTCCAATTAGGGTTTTTAACCAATCTTGTGCATCCAATAAGTTGAGTTGTGTCATTGGATTAACATTAAGGTCATTTTCATTCTCCCTAGGCTTATTCTTGTCCAATTAGGGTTTTTAACCAATCTTGTGCATCCAATAGGTGTGTTTGTGTCATTGGATGATCAATTAGGTCATTTTCGTCCTCCCTAGGCTTATTCTTGTCCAATTAGGGTTTTTAACCAATCTTGTGCATCCAATAGGTGTGTTTGTGTCATTGGATGATCAATTAGGTCATTTTCGTCCTCCCTAGGCTTATTCTTGTCCAATTAGGGTTTTTAACCAATCTTGTGCATCCAATAGGTGTGTTTGTGTCATTGGATGATCAATTAGGTCATTTTTGTCCTCCCTAGGCATATTCTTGTACAACTAGGGTTTTTAACCAATCTTGTGCATCCAATAAGTTTATTTGTGTCATTGGATGATCAATTAGGTCATTTTCGTCCTCCCTAGGCATATTCTTGTCCAACTAGGGTTTTTAACCAATCTTGTGCATCCAATAGGTGTGTTTGTGTTATTGAATGATCAATTAGGTCATTTTCGTCCTCCCTGGGCTTATTCTTGTCCAATTAGGGTTTTTAACCAATCTTGTGCATCCAATAGGTGTGTTTGTGTCATTGGATGATCAATTAGGTCATTTTCGTCCTCCCTAGGCTTATTCTTGTCCAATTAGGGTTTTTAACCAATCTTGTGCATCCAATAGGTGTGTTTGTGTCATTGGATGATCAATTAGGTCATTTTCGTCCTCCCTAGGCTTATTCTTGTCCAATTAGGGTTTTTAACAAATCTTGTGCATCCAATAAGTTCATTTGTGTCATTGGATGATCAATTATGTCATTTTCGTCCTCCCTAGGTATATTCTTGTACAACTAGGGTTTTTAACCAATCTTGTGCATCCAATAAGTTCATTTGTGTCATTGGATGATCAATTAGGTCATTTTCGTCCTCCCTAGGCATATTCTTGTCCAACTAGGGTTTTTAACCAATCTTGTGCATCCAATTGGCGTGTTTGTGTCTTTGGATGATCAATTAGGTCATTTTCGTCCTCCCTAGGCTTATTCTTGTCCAATTAGGGTTTTTAACCAATCTTGTGCATCCAATAGGTGTGTTTGTGTCATTGGATGATCAATTAGGTCATTTTCGTCCTCCCTAGGCTTATTCTTGTCCAATTAGGGTTTTTAACCAATCTTGTGCATCCAATAGGTGAGTTTGTGTCATTGGATTAATATTTAGGTCATTTTCGTCCTCCCTAGGCTTATTCTTGTCCAATTAGGGTTTTTAACCAATCTTGGGCATCCAATAAGTTTGTTTATGTCATTGAATTAATATTTAGGTCATTTTCGTCCTCCCTAGACATATTCTTGTCCAATTAGGGTTTTTAACCAATCTTGTGCATCCAATAGGTGTGTTTGTGTCATTGGATGATCAATTAGGTCATTTTCGTCCTCCCTAGGCTTATTCTTGTCAAATTAGGGTTTTTAACCAATCAAGTGCATCCAATAGGTGTGTTTGTGTCATTGGATGATCAATTAGGTCATTTTCGTCCTCCCTAGGCTTATTCATGTCCAATTAGGGTTTTTAACCAATCTTGTGCATCCAATAAGTTCATTTGTGTCATTGGATGATCAATTAGGTCATTTTCGTCCTCCCTAGGATTATTCTTGTCCAATTAGGGTTTTTAACCAATCTTGTGCATCCAATAGGTGTGTTTGTGTCATTGGATGATCAATTAGGTCATTTTCGTCCTCCCTAGGCTTATTCTTGTCCAATTAGGGTTTTTAACCAATCTTGTGCATCCAATAGGTGTGTTTGTGTCATTGGATGATCAATTAGGTTATTTTCGTCCTCCCTAGGCTTATTCTTGTCCAATTATGGTTTTTAACTAATCTTGTGCATCCAATAGGTGTGTTTGTGTCATTGGATGATCAATTAGGTCATTTTCGTCCTCCCTAGGCTTATTCTTGTCCAATTAGGGTTTTTAACCAATCTTGTGCATCCAATAGGTGTGTTTGTGTCATTGGATGATCAATTAGGTCATTTTCGTCCTCCCTAGGCTTATTCTTCTCCAATTAGGGTTTTTAACCAATCTTGTGCATCCAATAAGTTCATTTGTGTCATTGGATTAACATTTAGTTCATTTTCGTCCTCCCTAGGCATATTCTTGTCCAATTAGGCTTTTTAACCAATCTTGTGCATCCAATAGGTGTGTTTGAGTTATTGGATGATCAATTAGGTCATTTTCGTCCTCCCTAGGCATATTCTTGTCCAATTAGGGTTTTTAACGAATCTTGTGCATCCAATTGGTGTGTTTGTGTCAATGGATGATCAATTAGGTCATTTTCGTCCTCCCTAGGCTTATTCTTGTCCAATTAGGGTTTTTAACCAATCTTGTGCATCCAATAGGTGTGTTTGTGTCATTGGATGATCAATTAGGTCATTTTCGTCCTCCCTAGGCTTATTCTTGTCCAATTAGGGTTTTTAACCAATCTTGTGCATCCAATAAGTTCATTTGTGTCATTGGATTAACATTTAGGTCATTTTCGTCCTCCCTAGGCATATTCTTGTCCAATTAGGGTTTTTAAGCAATCTTGTGCATCCAATAGGTGTGTTTGTGTCATTGGATGATCAATTTAGGTCATTTTCGATCTCTCTAGGCACATTCTTGTCCAATTAGGGTTTTTAACCAATCTTGTGCATCCAATAGGTGTGTTTGTGTCATTGGATGATCAATTAGGTCATTTTCGTCCTCCCTAGGCTTATTCTTGTCCAATTAGGGTTTTTAACCAACCTTGTGCATCCAATAGGTGTGCTTGTGTCATTGGATGATCAATTAGGTCATTTTCGTCCTCCCTAGGCTTATTCTTGTCCAATTAGGGTTTTTAACCAATCTTGTGCATCCAATAGGTGTGTTTGTGTCATTGGATGATCAATTAGGTCATTTTCGTCCTCCCTAGGCTTATTCTTGTCCAATTAGGGTTTTTAACCAATCTTGTGCATCCAATAGGTGTGTTTGTGTCATTGGATGATCAATTAGGTCATTTTCGTCCTCCCTAGGCTTATTCTTGTCCAATTAGGGTTTTTAACCAATCTTGTGCATCCAATAACTTTGTTTGTGTCATTGAATTAATTTTTAGGTCATTTTCGTCCTCCCTAGGCATATTCTTGTCCAACTAGGGTTTTTAACCAATCTTGTGCTTCCAATAGGTGTGTTTGTGTCATTGGATGATCAATTAGGTCATTTTCGTCCTCCCTAGGCTTATTCTTGTCCAATTAGGGTTTTTAACAAATCTTGTGCATCCAATAAGTTCATTTGTGTCATTGGATGATCAATTAGGTCATTTTCGTCCTCCCTAGGCTTATTCTTGTCCAATTAGGGTTTTTAACCAATCTTGTGCATCCAATAGGTGTGTTTGTGTCATTGGATGATCAATTACGTCATTTTCGTCCTCCCTAGGCTTATTCTTGTCCAATTAGGGTTTTTAACAAATCTTGTGCATCCATTAAGTTTGTTTGTTTCATTGAATTAATATTTAGGTCATTTTCGTCCTCCCTAGGCATATTCTTGTCCAATTAGGGTTTTTAACCAATCATGTGCATCCAATAGTTTTGTTTGTGTCATTGGATGATCAATTAGGTCATTTTCGTCGTCCCTAGGCATATTCTTGTCCAATTAGGGTTTTTAACGAATCTTGTGCATCCAATAGGTGTGTTTGTGTCATTGGATGATCAATTAGGTCATTTTCGTCCTCCCTAGGCTTATTCTTGTCCAATTAGGGTTTTTAACCAATCTTGTGCATCCAATAAGTTGAGTTGTGTCATTGGATTAACATTTAGGTCATTTTGGTCCTCCCTAGGCATATTCTTGTCCAATTAGGGTTTTTAACCAATATTGTGCATCCAATAAGTTTGTTTGTTTCATTGAATTAATATTTAGGTCATTTTCCAATAGGTGTGTTTGTGTCATTGGATGATCAATTAGGTCATTTTCGTCCTCCCTAGGCATATTCATGTCCAATTAGGGTTTTTAACCAATCTTGTGCATCCAATAGGTGTGTTTGTGGCAATGGATGATCAATTAGGTCATTTTCGTCCTCCCTTTGCTTATTCTTGTCCAATTAGGGTTTTTAACCAATATTGTGCATCCAATAAGTTTGTTTGTTTCATATAATTAATATTTAGGTCATTTTCGTCCTCCCTAGGCATATTCTTGTCCAATTAGGGTTTTTAACCAATCTTGTGCATCCAATAGGTGTGTTTGTGTCATTGGATGATCAATTAGGTCATTTTCATCCTCCTAGGCTTATTCTTGTCCAATTAGGGTTTTTAACCAATCTTGTGCATCCAATAAGTTGAGTTGTGTCATTGGATTAACATTTAGGTCATTTTCGTCCTCCCTAGGCATATTCTTGTCCAATTAGGGTTTTTAACCAATCTTGTGCATCCAACAAGTTCATTTGTGTCATTGGATTTACATTTAGGTCATATTCGTCCTCCCTAGGCATATTCTTGTGCAATTAGGGTTTGTAACCAATCTTGTGCATCCAATAGGTGTGTTTGTGTCATTGGATGATCAATTAGGTCATTTTCGTCATCCCTAGGCTTATTCTTGTCCAATTAGGGTTTTTAACGAATCTTGTGCTTCCAATAGTTGTGTTTGTGTCATTTGATGATCAATTAGGTCATTTTCGTCCTCCCTAGGCTTATTCTTGTCCAATTAGGGTTTTTAACCAATCTTGTGCATCCAATAAGTTGAGTTGTGTCATTGGATTAACATTTAGGTCATTTTGGTCCTCCCTAGGCATATTCATGTCCAATTAGGGTTTTTAACCAATATTGTGCATCCAATAAGTTTGTTTGTTTCATTGAATTAATATTTAGGTCATTTTCGTCCTCCCTAGGCATATTCTTGTCCAATTAGGGTTTTTAACCAATCTTGTGCATCCAATAGGTGTGTTTGTGTCATTGGATGATCAATTAGGTCATTTTCGTCCTCCCTAGGCTTATTCTTGTCCAATTAGGGTTTTTAACGAATCTTGTGCTTCCAATA
>JBBPBR010001495.1:0-67944 GCA_037974775.1 Cicer pinnatifidum | reverse complement strand
GATTGGTTAAAAACCCTAATTGGACAAGAATAAGCCTAGGGAGGACGAAAATGACCTAATTGATCATCCATTGCCTCAAACTCACCTATTGGAGGCACAAGATTGGTTAAAAACCCTAATTGGACAAAAATATTCCTAGGGAGGACGAAAATGACCTAATTGATCATGCAATGACACAAACACACCTATTGGATGCACAAGATTGGTTAAAATCCCTAATTGGACAAGAATATGCCTAGGGAGGACAAAAATGACCTAAATATTAATTCAATGACACTAACAAACTTATTGGATGCACAAGATTGGTTAAAAACCCTAATTGGACAAGAAAAAGCCTAGGGAGGACGAAAATGACCTAATTGATCATCCAATGACACAAACACACCTTTTGGATGCACAAGATTCGTTAAAAACCCTAATTGGTCAAGAATAAGCATAGGGATGATGAAAATGACCTAATTGATCATCCAATGACACAAACACACCTATTGGATGCACAAGATTCATTAAAAACCCTAATTGGACAAGAATATGCCTAGGGACGACGAAAATGACCTAATTGATCATCCAATGACACAAACACAATTATTGGATGCACAAGATTGGTTAAAAACCCTAATTGGACAAGAATATGCCTAGGGAGGACGAAAATGACCTAAATATTAATTCAATGAAACAAACAAACTTATTGGATGCACAAGAATCGTTAAAAACCCTAATTGGACAAGAATAAGCCTAGGGAGGACGAAAATGACCTAATTGATCATCCAATGACACAAACACACCTATTCGATGCACAAGATTGGTTAAAAACCCTAATTGGACAAGAATAAGCGTAGGGAGGACGAAAATGACCTAATTGATCATCCATTGCCTCAAACTCACCTATTGGATGCACAAGATTGGTTAAAAACCCTAATTGGACAAAAATATTCCTAGGGAGGACGAAAATGACCTAATTGATCATGTAATGACACAAACACACCTATTGGATGCACAAGATTGGTTAAAATCCCTAATTGGACAAGAATATGCCTAGGGAGGTCAAAAATGACCTAAATATTAATTCAATGACACTAACAAACTTATTGGATGCACAAGATTGGTTAAAACCCTAATTGGACAAGAATATGCCTAGGGAGGACGAAAATGACCTAATTGATCATCCAATGACACAAACACACATATTGGTTGCACAAGATTGGTTAAAAACCATAATTGGACAAGAATAAGCCTATGGAGGACGAAAATGACCTAATTGATCATCCAGTGACACAAACACACCTATTGGATGCACAAGATTGGTTAAAAACCCTAATTGGACAAGACTATGCCTAAGGAGGACGAAAATGACCTAAATATTAATTCAATGACACAAATCAACTTATTGGATGCACAAGATTGGTTAAAAACCCTAATTGGACAAGAATAAGCCTAGGGATGACGAAAATGACCTAATTGATCATCCAATGACACAAACACACCTATTGGATGCACAAGATTGGTTAAAAACCCTAATTGCACAAGAATATGCCTAGGGAGGACGAAAATGACCTAAATGTAAATCCAATGACACAAATGAACTTATTGGATGCACAAGATTGGTTAAAAACCCTAATTGGACAAGAATAAGCCTAGGGAGGACGAAAATGACCTAATTGATTATCGAATGACACAAACACACCTATTGGATGCACAAGATTGGTTAAAAACCCTAATTGGACAAGAATAAGCCTAGGGAGGACGAAAATGACCTAAATGTTAATCCAATGACACAAATCAACTTATTGGATGCACAAGATTGGTTAAAAATTCTAATTGTACAAGAATAAGCCTAGGGAGGACGAAAATGACATAATTGATCATCCAATGACACAAACACACCTATTGGATGCACAAGATTCGTTAAAAACCCTAATTGGACAAGAATATGCCTAGGGACGACGAAAATGACCTAATTGATCATCCAATGACACAAACACAATTATTGGATGCACAAGATTGGTTAAAAACACTAATTGGACAAGAATATGCCTAGGGAGGACGAAAATGACCTAAATATTAATTCAATGAAACAAACAAACTTATTGGATGCACAAGAATCGTTAAAAACCCTAATTGGACAAGAATAAGCCTAGGGAGGACGAAAATGACCTAATTGATCATCCAATGACACAAACACACCTATTGGATGCACAAGATTGGTTAAAAACCCTAATTGGACAAGAATAAGCCTAGGGAGGACGAAAATGACCTAATTGATCATCCAATGACACAAACACACCTATTGGATGCACAAGATTGGTTAAAAACCCTAATTGGACAAGAATAAGCCTAGGGAGGACGAAAATGACCTAATTGGTCATCCATTGCCACAGACACACCTATTGGATGCACAAGATTGGTTAAAAACCCTAATTGGACAAGAATATGCCTATTGAGGACGAAAATGACTTAATTGGTCATCCAATGACACAAACACACCTATTGGATGCACAAGATTGGTTAAAAACCCTAATTGGACAAGAATATGCCTAGGGAGGATGAAAATAACCTAATTGATCATCCAATGAGACAAACACACCTATTGGATGCACAAGATTGGTTAAAAACCCTAATTGGACAAGAATATGCCTAGGGAGGACGAAAATGACCTAATTGATCATCCAATGACACAAACACACCTATTGGATGCACAAGATTGGTTAAAAACCCTAATTGGACAAGAATAAGCCTAGGGAGGACGAAAATGACCTAATTGATCATCCAAGGACACAAACACACCTATTGGATGCACAAGCTTGGTTAAAAACCCTAATTGGACAAGAATAAGCCTAGGGAGGACGAAAATGACCTAATTGATCATCCAATGACACAAACACACCTATTGGATGCACAAGATTGGTTAAAAACCCTAATTGGACAAGAATAAGCCTAGGGAGGACGAAAATGACCTAATTGATCATCCAATGACACAAACACACCTATTGGATGCACAAGATTGGTTAAAAACCCTAATTGGACAAGAATAAGCCTAGGGAGGACAAAAATGACCTAATTGATCATCCAATGACACAAACACACCTATTGGATGCACAAGATTGGCTTAAAACCCTAGATGGACAAGAATATGCCTAGGGAGGACGAAAATGACCTAATTGATCATCCAATGACACAAATGAACTTATTGGATGCACAAGATTGGTTAAAAACCCTAATTGGACAAGAATAAGCCTAGGGAGGACGAAAATGACCTAATTGATCATCCAATGACACAAACACACCTATTGGATGCACAAGATTGGTTAAAAACCCTAATTGGACAAGAATATGCCTAGGGAGGACGAAAATGACCTAATTGATCGTCCAATGATACAAACACACCTATTGGATGCAAAAGATTGGTTAAAAACCCTAATTGGTCAAGAATAAGCCTTGGCAGGACGAAAATGACCTAATTGATCATCCAATGACACAAACACACCTATTGGATGCACAAGATTCGTTAAAAACCCTAATTGGACAAGAATATGCCTAGGGAGGACGAAAATGACCTAATTGATCATCCAATGACACAAACACACCTATTGGAAGCACAAGATTGGTTAAAAACCCTAATTGGACAAGAATATGCCTAGGGAGGACGAAAATGACCTAAATGTTAATCCAATGACACAAATGAACTTATTGGATGCACAAGATTGATTAAGAACCCTAATTGGACAAGAATAAGCCTAGGGAGGACGAAAATGACCTAATTGATCATCCAATGACACAAACACACCTATTGGATGCACAAGATTGGTTAAAAACCCTAATTGGACAAGAATAAGCCTAGGGAGGACGAAAATGACCTAATTGATCATCCAATGACACAAACAAACTTATAGGATGCACAAGATTGGTTAAAAACCCTAATTGGACAAGAATAAGCCTAGGGAGGACGAAAATGACCTAATTGATCATCCAATGACACAAACACACCTATTGGATGCACAAGATTGGTTAAAAACCCTAATTGGACAAGAATAAGCCTAGGGAGGACGAAAATGACCTAATTGATCATCCAATGACACAAATGAACTTATTGGAAGCACAAGATTAGTTAAAAACCCTAATTGGACAAGAATAAGCCTAGGGAGGACGAAAATGACCTAATTGATCATCCAATGACACAAACACACCTATTGGAAGCACAAGATTGGTTAAAAACCCTAATTGGACAAGAATAAGCCAAGGGAGGACGAAAATGACCTAATTGATCATCCAATGACACAAACACACCTATTGGATGCACAAGATTGGTTAAAAACCCTAATTGGACAAGAATAAGCCTAGGGAGGACGAAAATGACCTAATTGACCATCCAATGACACAAACACACCTATTGGATGCACAAGATTGGTTAAAAACCCTAATTGGACAAGAATAAGCCTAGGGAGGACGTAAATAACCTAAATGATCAACCAATGACACAAATGAACTTATTGGATGCACAAGATTTGTTAAAAACCCTAATTGGACAAGAATAAGCCTAGGGAGGACGAAAATGACCTAATTGATCATCCAATGACACAAACACACCTATTGGATGCACAAGATTGGTTAAAAACCCTAATTGGACAAGAATATGCCTAGGGAGGACGAAAATGACCTAAATATTAATTCAATGACACAAACAAAGTTATTGGATGCACAAGATTGGTTAAAAACCCTAATTGGACAAGAATAAGCATAGAAAGGACGAAAATGACCTAATTGATCATCCAATTACACAAACACACCTATTGGATGCACAAGATTGGTTAAAAACCCTAATTGGATAAGAATATGCCTAGGGAGGACGAAAATTACCTAATTGATCGTCCAATGACACAAATGAACTTATTGGATGCACAAGATTGGTTAAAAATCCTAATTGGACAAGAATAAGCATAGAAAGGACGAAAATGACCTAATTGATCATCCAATGACACAAACACACCTATTGGATGCACAAGATTGGTTAAAAACCCTAATTGGACAAGAATATGCCTAGGGAGGACAAAAATGACCTAAATATTAATTCAATGACACTAACAAACTTATTGGATTCACAAGATTGGTTAAAAACCCTAATTGGACAAGAAAAAGCCTAGGGAGGACGAAAATGACCTAATTGATCATCCAATGACACAAACACACCTATTGGATGCACAAGATTCGTTAAAAACCCTAATTGGACAAGAATAAGCATAGGGATGACGAAAATGAACTAACTGATCATCCAATGACACAAACACACCTATTGGATGAACAAGATTGGTTAAAAACCCTAATTGCACAAGAATATGCCTAGGGAGGACGAAAATGACCTAAATGTAAATCCAATGACACAAATGAACTTATTGGATGCACAAGATTGGTTAAAAACCCTAATTGGACAAGAATATGCCTAGGGAGGACGAAAATGACCTAAATATTAAATCAATGACACTAACAAACTTATTGGATGCACAAGGGAGGACGAAAATGACCTAATTGATCATCCAATGACACAAACACACCTATTGGATGCACAAGATTGGTTAAAAACCATAATTGGACAAGAATAAGCCTAGGGAGGACGAAAATGACCTAATTGATCATCCAGTGCGACAAACACACCTATTGGATGCACAAGATTGGTTAAAAACCCTAATTGGACAAGACTATGCCTAAGGAGGACGAAAATGACGTAAATATTAATTCAATGACACAAACAAAGTTATTGGATGCACAAGATTGGTTAAAAACCCTAATTGGACAAGAATAAGCCTAGGGATGACGAAAATGACCTAATTGATCATCCAATGACACAAACACACCTATTGGATGCACATGATTGGTTAAAAACCCTAATTGGACAAGAATATGCCTAAGGAGGAAGAAAATGACCTAAATATTAATTCAATGACACAAACGAAGTTATTGGATGCACAAGATTGGTTAAAATCCCTAATTTGACAAGAATAAGCCTAGGGATGACGAAAATGACCTAATTGATCATCCAATGACACAAACACACCTATTGGATGCACAAGATTGGTTAAAAACCATAATTGGACAAGAATAAGCCTAGGGAGGACGAAAATGACCTAATTGATCATCCAGTGCGACAAACACACCAATTGGATGAACAAGATTGGTTAAAAACCCTAATTGGACAAGACTATGCCTAAGGAGGACGAAAATGACCTAAATATTAATTCAATGACACAAACAAAGTTATTGGATGCACAAGATTGGTTAAAAACCCTAATTGGACAAGAATAAGCCTAGGGATGACGAAAATGACCTAATTGATTATCGAATGACACAAACACACCTATTGGATGCACAAGATTGGTTAAAAACCCTAATTGGACAAGAATAAGCCTAGGGAGGACGAAAATGACCTAAATGTTAATCCAATGACACAAATCAACTTATTGGATGCACAAGATTGGTTAAAAATTCTAATTGTACAAGAATAAGCCTAGGGAGGACGAAAATGACATAATTGATCATCCAATGACACAAACACACCTATTGGATGCACAAGATTCGTTAAAAACCCTAATTGGACAAGAATATGCCTCGGGACGACGAAAATGACCTAATTGATCATCCAATGACACAAACACAATTATTGGATGCACAAGATTGGTTAAAAACCCTAATTGGACAAGAATATGCCTAGGGAGGACGAAAATGACCTAAATATTAATTCAATGAAACAAACAAACTTATTGGATGCACAAGAATCGTTAAAAACCCTAATTGGACAAGAATATGCCTAGGGAGGACGAAAATGACCTAATTGATCATGCAATGACACAAACCCACCTATTGGATGCACAAGATTGGTTAAAAACCCTAATTGGACAAAAATATTCCTAGGGAGGACGAAAATGACCTAATTGATCATGCAATGACACAAACCCACCTATTGGATGCACAAGATTGGTTAAAAACCCTAATTGGACAAGAATATGCCTAGGGAGGACGAAAATGACCTAATTGATCATCCAATGACACAAACACACCTATTGGATGCACAAGATTGGTTAAAAACCCTAATTGGACAAGATTATGTCTAGAAAGGACGAAAATGACCTAAATATTAATTCAATGGAACAAACAAACTTATTGGATGCACAAGATTGGTTGAAAACCCTAATTGGACAAGAATAAGCCTAGGGAGGACGAAAATGACCTAATTGATCACCCAATGACACAAACACACCTATTGGATGCACAAGATTGGTTAAAAACCCTAATTGGACAACAATAAGCCTAGGGAGGACGAAAATGACCTGAATGTTAATCCAATGACACAAATCAACTTATTGGATGCACAAGATTGGTTAAAAATGCTAATTGGACAAGAATAAGCCTAGGGAGGACGAAAATGACCTAATTGATCATCCAATGACACAAACACACCTATTGGATGCACAAGATTCGTTAAAAACCCTAATTGGACAAGAATATGCCTAGGGAGGACGAAAATGACCTAATTGATCATCCAATGACACAAACACACCTATTGGATGCACAAGAATGGTTAAAAACCCTAATTGGACAAGATTATGCCTAGAAAGGACGAAAATGACCTAAATATTAATTCAATGGAACAAACAAACTTATTGGATGCACAAGATTGGTTGAAAACCCTAATTGGACAAGAATAAGCCTAGGGAGGACGAAAATGACCTAATTGATCATCCAATGACACAAACACACCTATTGGATGCACAAGATTGGTTAAAAACCCTAATTGGACAATAATAAGCCTAGGGAGGACGGAAATGACCTAATTGATCATCCAATGACACAAACACAGCTATTGGATGCACAAGATTGGTTAAAAACCCTAATTGGACAAGAATAAGCCTAGGGAGGACGAAAATGACCTAATTGATAATCCATTGCCACAAACACACCTATTGGATGCACAAGATTGGTTAAAAACCCTAATTGGACAAAAATATTCCTAGGGAGGACGAAAATGACCTAATTGATCATGCAATGACACAAACCCACCTATTGGATGCACAAGATTGGTTAAAAACCCTAATTGGAAAAGAATATGCCTAGGGAGGACGAAAATGACCTAAATATTAATTCAATGACACTGACAAACTTATTGGATGCACAAGATTGGTTAAAAACCCTAATTGGACAAGAAAAAGCCTAGGGAGGACGAAAATGACCTAATTGATCATCCAATGACACAAACAAACCTATTGGATGCACAAGATTCGTTAAAAACCCTAATTGGACAAGAATAAGCCTAGGGATGACGAAAATGACCTAATTGATCATCCAATGACACAAACACACCTAATGGATGCACAAGATTGGTTAAAAACCCAAATTGCACAAGAATATGCCTAGGGAGGACAAAAATGACCTAAATGTAAATCCAAAGACACAAATGAACTTATTGGATGCACAAGATTGGTTAAAAACCATAATTGGACAAGAATATGCCTAGGGAGGAGGAAAATGACCTAAATATTAATTCAATGACACTAACAAACTTATTGGATGCACAAGATGGGTTAAAACCCTAATTGGACAAGAATATGCCTAGGGAGGACGAAAATGACCTAATTGATCATCCAATGACACAAACACACCTATTGGATGCACAAGATTGGTTAAAAACCCTAATTGGACAAGATAATGCCTAGAAAGGACGAAAATGACCTAAATATTAATTTAATGGAACAAACATACTTATTGGATGCACAAGATTGGTTGAAAACCCTAATTGGACAAGAATAAGCCTAGGGAGGACGAAAATGACCTAATTGATCATCCAATGACACAAACACACCTATTGGATGCACAAGATTGGTTAAAAACCCTAATTGGACAAGAATAAGCCTAGGGAGGACGAAAATGACCTGAATGTTAATCCAATGACACAAATCAACTTATTGGATGCACAAGATTGGTTAAAAACCCTAATTGGGCAAGAATAAGCCTAGGGAGGACGAAAATGACCTAAATGTTAATCCAATGACACAAATGAACTTATTGGATGCACAAGATTGGTTAAAAACCCTAATTGGACAAGAATAAGCCTAGGGAGGACGAAAATGACCTAATTGATCATCCAATGACACAAACACACCTATTGGATGCACAAGATTCGTTAAAAACCCTAATTGGACAAGAATATGCCTAGGGAGGACGAAAATGACCTAATTGATCATCCAATGACACAAACACACCTATTGGATGCACAAGATTGGTTAAAAACCCTAATTGGACAAGATTATGCCTAGAAAGGACGAAAATGACCTAAATATTAATTCAATGGAACAAACAAACTTATTGGATGCACAAGATAGGTTGAAAACCCTAATTGAAGAAGAATAAGCCTAGGGAGGACGAAAATGACCTAATTGATCATCCAATGCACAAACACACCTATTGGATGCACAAGATTGGATAAAAACCCTAATTGGACAAGAATATTCCTAGGGAGGACGAAAATGACCTAAATATTAATTCAATGACACAAACAAACTTATTGGATGCACAAGATTGGTTAAAAACCCTAATTGGACAAGAATAAGCCTAGGGAGGACGAAAATGACCTAATTGATTATCCAATGACACAAACACACCTATTGGAAGCACAAGATTGGTTAAAAACCCTAGTTGGACAAGAATATGCCTAGGGAGGACGAAAATGACCTAAATGTTAATCCAATGACACAAATGAACTTTTGGATGCACAAGATTGGTTAAAAACCCTAATTGGACAAGATTAAGCCTAGGGAGGACGAAAATGACCTAATTGATCATCCAATGACACAAACACACCTATTGGATGCATAAGATTCGTTAAAAACCCTAATTGGACAAGAATATGCCTAGGGACGACGAAAATGACCTAATTGATCATTCAAGGACACAAACACAACTATTGGATGCACAAGATTGGTTAAAAACCCTAATTGGACAAGAATAAGCCTAGGGAGGACGAAAATGACCTAATTGATCATCCAATGCCACAAACACACCTATTGGATGCACAAGATTGGTTAAAAACCCTAATTGGACAAGAATATGCCTAGGGAGGACGAAAATGACCTAAATATTAATTCAATGAAACAAACAAACTTATTGAATGCACAAGATTGGTTAAAAACCCTAATTGGACAAGAATATGCCTAGGGAGGACGAAAATGACCTAAATGTTAATCCAATGACACAACTCAACTTATTGGATGCACAAGATTGGTTAAAAACCCTAATTGGACAAGAATAAGCCTAGGGAGGAGGAAAATGGCCTAATTGATCATCCAATGACACAAACACACCTATTGGAAGTACAAGATTGGTTAAAAACCCTAATTGGACAAGAATATGCCTAGGGAGGACGAAAATCACCTAATTGATCATCCAATGACACAAACACACCTATTGGATGCACAAGATTGGTTAAAAACCCTAATTGGACAAGAATATGCCTAGGGAGGACGAAAATGACCTAATTGATCATCCAATGACACAAACACACCTATTGGATGCACAAGATTGGTTAAAAACCCTAATTGGACAAGAATATGTCTAGGGTGGACAAAAATCACCTAATTGATCATCCAATGACACAAACACACCTATTGGATGCACAAGATTGGTTAAAAACCCTAATTGGACAAGAATAAGCCTAGGGAGGACGAAAATGACCTAATTGATCATCCAATGACACAAACACACCTATTGGATGCACAAGATTGGTTAAAAACCCTAATTGGACAAGAATAAGCCTAGGGAGGACGAAAATAACCTAATTGATCATCCAATGACACAAACACACCTATTGGATGCACAAGATTGGTTAAAACCCCTAATTGGACAAGAATATGCCTAGGGAGGACGAAAATGACCTAAATATTAATCCAATGACACAAATGAACTTATTGGATGCACAAGATTTGTTAAAAACCCTAATTGGACAAGAATAAGCCTAGGGAGGACGAAAATGACTAAATGTTAATCCAATGACACAACTCAACTTATTGGATGCACAAGATTGGTTAAAAACCCTAATTGGACAAGAATAAGCCTAGGGAGGACGAAAATAACCTAATTGATCATCCAATGACACAAACACACCTATTGGATGCACAAGATTCGTTAAAAACCCTAATTGGACAAGAATATGCCTAGGGAGGACGAAAATGACCTAATTGATCATCCAATGACACAAACACACCTTTTGGATGCACAAGATTGGTTAAAAACCCTAATTGGACAAGTATATGCCTAGGGAGGACGAAAATGGCCTAATTGATCATCCAATGACACAAACACACCTATTGGATGCACAAGATTGGTTAAAAACCCTAATTGGACAAGAATATGCCTAGGGAGGACGAAAATGACCTAATTGATCATCCAATGACACAGACATACCTATTGGATGCACAAGATTGGTTAAAAACCCTAATTAAACAAGAATATGCCTAGGTAGGACGAAAATGACCTAATTGATCATCCAATGACACAAACACACCAATTGGATGCACAAGATTGGTTAAAAACCCTAATTGGACAAGAATAAGCCTAGGGAGGACGAAAATGACCTAATTGATCATCCAATGACACAAACACACCTATTGGATGCACAAGATTGGTTAAAAACCCTAATTGGACAAGAATATGCATAGGGAGGACCAAAATGACCTAATTGATCATCCAATGACACACACACACCTATTGGATGCACAACATTGGTTAAAAACCCTAATTGGACAAGAATAAGCTTAGGGAGGACGAAAATGACCTAATTGATCATCCAATGACACAAACACACCTATTGGATGCACAAGATTGGTTAAAAACCCTAATTGGACAAGAATAAGCTTAGGGAGGACGAAAATGACCTAATTGATCATCCAATGACACAAACTAATCTATTGGATGCACAAGATTGGTTAAAAACCCTAATTGGACAAGAATAAGCCTAGGGAGGACGAAAATGACCTAATTGATCATCCAATGACACAAACACACCTATTGGATGCACAAGATTGGTTAAAAACCCTAATTGGACAAGAATAAGCCTAGGGAGGACAACAATGACCTAATTGATCATCCAATGACACAAACACACCTATTGGATGCACAAGAATGGTTAAAAACCCTAATTGGACAAGAATAAGCCTAGGGAGGACGAAAATGACCTAATTGATCATCCAATGACACAAACACACCTATTGGATGCACAAGATTGGTTAAAAACCCTAATTGGACAAGAATAAGCCTAGGGAGGACGAAAATGACCTAATTGATCATCCAATGACACAAACACACCTATTGGATGCACAAGATTGGTTAAAAACCCTAATTGGACAAGAATATGCCTAGGGAGGACGAAAATGACCTAAATGTTAATCCAATGACACAACTCAACCTATTGGATGCACAAGATTGGTTAAAAACCCTAATTGGACAAGAATAAGCCTAGGGAGGACGATAAATGACCTAATTGATCATCCAATGACACAAACACACCTATTGGATGCACAAGATTGGTTAAAAACCCTAATTGGACAAGAATAAGCCTAGGGAGGACGAAAATGACCTAATTGATCATCCAATGACACAAACACACCTATTGGATGCACAAGATTGGTTAAAAACCCTAATTGGACAAGAATAAGCCTAGGGAGGACGAAAATGACCTGAATGTTAATCCAATGACACAAATCAACTTATTGGATGCACAAGATTGGTTAAAAACCCTAATTGGGCAAGAATAAGCCTAGGGAGGACGAAAATGACCTAAATGTTAATCCAATGACACAAATGAACTTATTGGATGCACAAGATTGGTTAAAAACCCTAATTGGACAAGAATAAGCCTAGGGAGGACGAAAATGACCTAATTGATCATCCAATGACACAAACACACCTATTGGATGCACAAGATTGGTTAAAAACCCTAATTGGACAAGAATATGCCTAGGGAAGACGAAAACGACCTTAATGTTAATCCAATGACACAAATGAACTTATTGGATGCACAAGATTGGTTAAAAACCCTAATTGGACAAGAATAAGCGTAGGGAGGATGTAAATGACCTAAATATTAATTCAATGACACAAACAAACTTATTGGATGCACAAGATTGATAAAAAACCCTAATTGGACAAGAATAAGTCTAGGGAGGACGAAAATGACCTAATTGATCATCCAATGACACAAACACACCTATTGGAGGCACAAGATTGGTTAAAAACCATATTTGGACAAGAATAAGCCTAGGGAGGACAAAAATGACCTAAATATTAATTCAATGACACAAACAAACTTATTGGATGCACAAGATTGGTTAAAAACCCTAATTGGACAAGAATATGCCTAGGGAGGACGAAAATGACCAAAATGTTAATCCAATGACACAAATGAACTTATTGGATGCACAAGATTGGTTAAAAACCCTTGGACAAGAATAAGCCTAGGGAGGACGAAAATGACCTAATTGATCATCTAATGACACAAACACACCTATTGGATGCACAAGATTGGTTAAAAACCCTAATTGGACAAGAATAAGCCTAGGGAGGACGAAAATGACCTAATTGATCATCCATTGACACAAACACACCTATTGGATGCACAAGATTGGTTAAAAACCCTAATTGGACAAGAATAAGCCTAGGGAGGACGAAAATGACCTAATTGATCATCCAATGACACAAACACACCTATTGGATGCACAAGATTGGTTAAAAACCCTAATTGGATAAGAGTATGCCTAGGGAGGATGAAAATGACCTAATTGATCATCCAATGACACAAACACACCTATTGGATGCACAAGATTGGTTAAAAACCCTAATTGGACAAGAATATGCTTAGGGAGGACGAATATGACCTAAATGTTAATCCAATAACACAAATGAACTTATTGGATGCACAAGAGTGGTTAAAAACCCTAATTGGACAAGAATAAGCCTAGGGAGAACGAAAATGACCTAAATGTTAATCCAATGACACAACTCAACTTATTGGATGCACAAGATTGGTTAAAAACCCTAATTGGACAAGAATAAGCCTAGGGAGAATGAAAATGACCTAAATGTTAATCCAATGACACAACTCAACTTATTGGATGCACAAGATTGGTTAAAAACCCTAATTGGACAAGAATAAGCCTAGGGAGGACGAAAATGACCTAATTGATCATCCAATGACACAAACACACCTATTGGATGCACAAGATTGGTTAAAAACCCTAATTGGACAAGAATATGACTAGGGAGAACGAAAATGACCTAAATGTTAATCCAATGACACAACTCAACTTATTGGATGCACAAGATTGGTTAAAAACCCTAATTGGACAAGAATAAGCCTAGGGAGGACGAAAATGACCTAATTGATCATCCAATAACACAAACACACCAATTGGATGCACAAGATTGGTTAAAAACCCTAATTGGACAAGAATAAGCCTAGGGAGGACGAAAATGACCTAATTGATCATCCAATGACACAAACACACCTATTGGATGCACAAGATTGGTTAAAAACCCTAATTGGACAAGAAAATGCCTAGGGAGGACGAAAATGACCTAAATGTTAATCCAATGACACAAATGATCTTATTAGATGTACAAGATTGGTTAAAAACCCTAATTGGACAAGAATAAGCCTAGGGAGGACGAAAATGACCTAATTGATCATCCAATGACACAAACACACCTATTGGATGCACAAGATTGGTTAAAAACCCTAATTGGACAAGAATATGCCTAGGGAGGACGAAAATGACCTAATTGATCATCCAATGACACAAACACACCTATTGGATGCACAAGATTGGTTAAAAACCCTAATTTGACAAGAATATGCCTAGGGAGGACGAAAATGACCTAAATATTAATTCAATGACACAAACAAACTTATCAGATGCACAAGATTGGTTAAAAACCCTAATCGGACAAGAATAAGCCTAGGGAGGACGAAAATGACCTAATTGATCATCCATTGCCACAAACACACCTAATGGATGCACAAGATTGGTTAAAAACCCTAATTGGACAAGAATATGCCTAGGGAGGACGAAAATGACCTAATTGGTCATCCAATGACGCAAACACACCTATTGGATGCACAAGATTGGTTAAAAACCCTAATTGGACAAGAATATGCCTAGGGAGGACGAAAATGACCTAATTGATCATCCAATGACACAAACACACCTATTGGATGCACAAGATTGGTTAAAAACCCTAATTGGACAAGAATATGCCTAGGCAGGACGAAAATGACCTAAATGTTCATCCAATGACACAAATGAACTTATTGGATGCACAAGATTGGTTAAAAACCCTAATTGGACAAGAATAAGCCTAGGGAGGACGAAAATGACCTAATTGATCATCCAATGACACAAACACACCTATTGGATGCACAAGATTGGTTAAAAACCCTAATTGGACAAGAATATGCCTAGGGAGGACGAAAATGACCTAATTGGTCATCCAATGACACAAACACACCTATTGGATGCACAAGATTGGTTAAAAACCCTAATTGGACAAGAATAAGCCTAGGGAGGACGAAAATAACCTAATTGATCATCCAATGACATAAACACAACTATTGGATGCACAAGATTGGTTAAAAACCCTAATTGGACAAGAATATGCCTAGGCAGGACGAAAATGACCTAAATGTTAATCCAATGACACAAATGAACTTATTGGATGCACAAGATTGGTTAAAAACCCTAATTGGACAAGAATAAGCCTAGGGAGGACGAAAATGACCTAATTGATCATCCAATGACACAAACACACCTATTGGATGCACAAGATTGGTTAAAAACCCTAATTGGACAAGAATATGCCTAGGGAGGACGAAAATGACCTAAATATTAATTCAATGACACAAACAAACTTATCGGATGCACAAGATTGGTTAAAAACCCTAATTGGACAAGTATAAGCCTAGGGAGGACGAAAATGACCTAAATGTTAATCCAATGACACAACTCAACTTATTGGATGCACAAGATTGGTTAAAAACCCTAATTGGACAAGAATGTGCCTAGGGAGGACAAAAATGACCTAATCGATCATCCAATGACACAAACACACCTATTGGATGCACAAGATTGGTTAAAAACCCTAATTGGACAAGAATATGCCTAGGGAGGACGAAAATGACCTAATTGATCATCCAATGACACAAACACACCTATTGGATGCACAAGATTGGTTAAAAACCCTAATTGGACAAGAATATGCCTAGGGAGGACGAAAATGACCTAATTGATCATCCAATGACACAAATGAACTTATTGGATGCACAAGATTAGTTAAAAACCCTAAATGGACAAGAATAAGGCTAGGGAGGACGATAATAACCTAATTGATCATCCAATGACACAAACACACCTATTGGATGCACAAGATTGGTCTAAAACTCTAATTGGACAAGAATATGCCTAGCGAGGACCAAAATGACCTAAATGTTAATCCAATGACACAAATGAACTTATTGGATGCACAAGATTGGTTAAAAACCCTAATTGGACAAGAATAAGCCTAGGGAGGACGAAAATGACCTAAATGTTAATCCAATGACACAACTCAACTTATTGGATGCACAAGATTGGTTAAAAACCCTAATTGGAAAGAATAAGCCTAGGGAGGACGAAAATGACCTAATTGATCATCCAATGATACAAACACACCTATTGGATGCACAAGATTGGTTAAAAACCCTAATTGGACAAGAATAAGCCTAGGGAGGACGAAAATGACATAAATGTTAATCCAATGACACAACTCAACTTATTGGATGCACAAGATTGGTTAAAAACCATAATTGGACAAGAATATGCCTAGGGAGGACGAAAATGACCTAATTGATCATCCAATGACACAAACACACCTATTGGATGCACAAGATTGGTTAAAAACCCTAATTGGACAAGAATATGCCTAGGGAGGACGAAAATGACCTAATTGATCATCCAATGACACAAACACACCTATTGGATGCACAAGATTGGTTAAAAACCCTAATTAGACAAGAATATGCCTAGGGAGGACGAAAATGGCCTAATTGATCATCCAATGGCACAAACACACCTATTGGATGCACAAGATTGGTTAAAAACCCTAATTGGACAAGAATATGCCTAAGGAGGACGAAAATGACCTAAATATTAATTCATTGACACAAACAAACTTATCGGATGCACAAGATTGGTTAAAAACCCTAATTGGACAAGAATATGCCTAGGGAGGACGAAAATGACCTAATTGATCATCCAATGACACAAACACACCTATTGGATGCACAAGATTGATTAAAAACCCTAAATGGACAAGAATATGCCTAGGAAGGACGAAAATGACCTAAATGTTAATCCAATGACACAAATGAACTTATTGGATGCACAAGATTGGTTAAAAACCCTAATTGGACAAGAATAAGCCTAGGGAGGACGAAAATGACCTAATTGATCATCCAATGACACAAACACACCTATTGGCATCACAAGATTCGTTAAAAACCCTAATTGGACAAGAATATGCCTAGGGAGGACAAAAATGACCTAATTGATCATCTAATGACACAAACACACCTATTGGATGCACAAGATTGGATAAAAACCCTAATTGGACAAGAATATTCCTAGGGAGGACGAAAATGACCTAAATATTAATTCAATGAGACAAACAAACTTATTGGATGCACAAGATTGGTTAAAAACCCTAATTGGACAAGAATAAGCCTAGGGAGGACGAAAATGACCTAATTGATTATCCAATGACACAAACACACCTATTGGAAGCACAAGATTGGTTAAAAACCCTAGTTGGACAAGAATATGCCTAGGGAGGACGAAAATGACCTAAATGTTAATCCAATGACACAAATGAACTTATTGGATGCACAAGATTGGTTAAAAACCCTAATTGGACAAGATTAAGCCTATGGAGGACGAAAATGACCTAATTGATCATCCAATGACACAAACACACCTATTGGATGCACAAGATTCGTTAAAAACCCTAATTGGACAAGAATATGCCTAGGGACGACGAAAATGACCTAATTGATCATTTAAGGACACAAACACAACTATTGGATGCACAAGATTGGTTAAAAACCCTAATTGGACAAGAATAAGCCTAGGGAGGACGAAAATGACCTAATTGATCATCCAATGCCACAAACACACCTATTGGATGCACAAGATTGGTTAAAAACCCTAATTGGACAAGAATATGCCTAGGGAGGACGAAAATGACCTAAATGTTAATCCAATGACACAAATGAACTTATTGGATGTACAA
The DNA here is from genome assembly GCA_037974775.1 of Cicer pinnatifidum. Taxonomy (NCBI): domain Eukaryota; kingdom Viridiplantae; phylum Streptophyta; class Magnoliopsida; order Fabales; family Fabaceae; genus Cicer; species Cicer pinnatifidum. Next base: position 49,590 of record JBBPBR010001495.1, on the reverse strand, counting down.
GATTGGTTAAAAACCCAAATTGGACAAGAATAAGCCTAGGGAGGACGAAAATGACCTAATTGATCATCCAATGACACAAACACACCTATTGGATGCACAAGATTGGTTAAAAACCCTAATTGGACAAGAATAAGCCTAGGGAGGACGAAAATGACCTAAATGTTAATCCAATGACACAACTCAACTTATTTGATGCACAAGATTGGTTAAAAACCCTAATTGGACAAGAATAAGCATGGGGAGGACGAAAATGACCTAATTGATCATCCAATGACACAAACACACCTATTGGATGCACAAGATTGGTTAAAAACCCTAATTGGACAAGAATATGCTTAGGGAGGACGAAAATGACCTAAATATTAATTTAATGACACAAACAAACTTATCGGATGCACAAGATTGGTTAAAAACCCTAATTGGACAAGAACAAGCCTACGGAGGACGAAAATGACCTAATTGATCATCCGAAGACACAAACACACCTATTGGATGCACAAGATTGGTTAAAAACCCTAATTGGACAAGAATAAGCCTAGGGAGGACGAAAATGACCTAATTGATCATCCAATGACACAAACACACCTATTGGATGCACAAGATTGGTTAAAAACCCTAATTGGACAAGAATAAGCCTAGGGAGGACGAAAATGACCTAATTGATCATCCAATGACACAAACACACCTATTGGATGCACAAGATTGGTTAAAAACCCTAATTGGACAAGAATAAGCCTAGGGAGGACGAAAATGACCTAATTGATCATCCAATGACACAAGCACACCTATTGGATGCACAAGGTTGGTTAAAAACCCTAATTGGACAAGAATAAGCCTAGGGAGGACGAAAATGACCTAATTGATCATCCAATGACACAAACACACCTATTGGATGCACAAGATTGGTTAAAAACCCTAATTGGACAAGAATGTGCCTAGAGAGATCGAAAATGACCTAAATTGATCATCCAATGACACAAACACACCTATTGGATGCACAAGATTGCTTAAAAACCCTAATTGGACAAGAATATGCCTAGGGAGGACGAAAATGACCTAAATGTTAATCCAATGACACAAATGAACTTATTGGATGCACAAGATTGGTTAAAAACCCTAATTGGACAAGAATAAGCCTAGGGAGGACGAAAATGACCTAATTGATCATCCAATGACACAAACACACCTATTGGATGCACAAGATTGGTTAAAAACCCTAATTGGACAAGAATAAGCCTAGGGAGGACGAAAATGACCTAATTGATCATCCATTGACACAAACACACCAATTGGATGCACAAGATTCGTTAAAAACCCTAATTGGACAAGAATATGCCTAGGGAGGACGAAAATGACCTAATTGATCATCCAATAACTCAAACACACCTATTGGATGCACAAGATTGGTTAAAAAGCCTAATTGGACAAGAATATGCCTAGGGAGGACGAAAATGAACTAAATGTTAATCCAATGACACAAATGAACTTATTGGATGCACAAGATTGGTTAAAAACCCTAATTGGAGAAGAATAAGCCTAGGGAGGACGAAAATGACCTAATTGATCATCCAATGACACAAACACACCTATTGGATGCACAAGATTGGTTAAAAACCCTAATTGGACAAGAATAAGCCTAGGGAGGACGAAAATGACCTAATTGATCATCCAATGACACAAACACACCTATTGGATGCACAAGATTAGTTAAAAACCATAATTGGACAAGAATAAGCCTAGGGAGGACGAAAATAACCTAATTGATCATCCAATGACACAAACACACCTATTGGATGCACAAGATTGGTTAAAAACCCTAATTGGACAAGAATAAGCCTAGGGAGGACGAAAATGACCTAATTGATCATCCAATGACACAAACACACCTATTGGATGCACAAGATTGGTTAAAAACCCTAATTGGACAAGAATAATCCTAGGGAGGACGAAAATGACCTAATTGATCATCCAATGACACAAATGAACTTATTGGATGCACAAGATTGGTTAAAAACCCTAATTGGACATGAATAAGCCTAGGGAGGACGAAAATGACCTAATTGATCATCCAATGACACAAACACACCTATTGGATGCACTTGATTGGTTAAAAACCCTAATTTGACAAGAATAAGCCTAGGGAGGACGAAAATGACCTAATTGATCATCCAATGACACAAACACACCTATTGGATGCACAAGATTGGTTAAAAACCCTAATTGGACAAGAATAAGCCTAAGGAGGACGAAAATGACCTAATTGATCATCCAATGACACAAATACACCTATTGGATGCACAAGATTGGTTAAAAACCCTAATTGGACAAGAATATGCCTAGGGAGGACGAAAATGACCTAATTGATCATCCAATGACACAAACACACCTATTGGATGCACAAGATTGGTTAAAAACCCTAATTGGACAAGAATAAGCCTAGGGAGAACAAAATGACCTAAATGTTAATACAATGACATAAACACACCTATTGGATGCACAAGATTGGTTAAAAACCCTAATTGGACAAGAATAAGCCTAGGGAGGACGAAAATGACCTAATTGATCATCCAATGACACAAACACACCTATTGGATGCACAAGATTGGTTAAAAACCCTAATTGGACAAGAATAAGCCTAGGGAGGACGAAAATGACCTAATTGATCATCCAATGACACAAACACACCTATTGGATGCATATGATTGGTTAAAAACCCTAGTTGGACAAAAATATGCCTAGGGAGGACGAAAATGACCTAATTGATCATCCAATGACACAAATGAACTTATTGGATGCACAAGATTGGTTAAAAACCCTAGTTGTACAAGAATATGCCTAGGGAGGACGAAAATGACCTAATTGATCATCCAATGACACAAACACACCTATTGGATGCACAAGATTGGTTAAAAACCCTAGTTGGACAAGAATATGCCTAGGGAGGACGAAAATGACCTAATTAATCATCCAATGACACAAATGAACTTATTGGATGCACAAGATTGGTAAAAAATTCTAATTGGACAAGAATAAGCCTAGGGAGGACGAAAATGACCTAATTGATCATCCAATGACACAAACACACCTATTGGATGCACAAGATTGGTTAAAAACCCTAATTGGACAAGAATATGCCTAGGGAGGACGAAAATGACCTAAATGTTAATCCAATGACACAAATGAACTTATTGGATGCACAAGATTGGTTAAAAACCCTAATTGGACAAGAATAAGCCTAGGGAGGATCAAAGTGACCTAATTGATCATCTAATGAGATAAACACACCTATTGGATGCACAAGATTGGTTAAAAACCCTAATTGGACAAGAATATGCCTAGGGAGGACGAAAATGACCTAATTGATCATCCAATGACACAAACACTCCTATTGGATGCACAAGATTGGTTAAAAACCCTAATTGGTCAAGAATAAGCCTAGGGAGGACATCCAATGACCTAAATGTTAATCCAATTACACAACTCAACTTATTGGATGCACAAGATTGGTTAAAAACCCTAATTGGACAAGAATAAGCCTAGGGAGGACGAAAATGACCTAATTAATCATCTAATGACACAAACACACCTATTGGATGCACAAGATTGGTTAAAAACCCTAATTGGAAAAGAATAAGTCTAGGGAGGAGGAAAATGACCTAAATGTTAATCCAATGACACAACTCAACTTATTGGATGCACAAGATTGGTTAAAAACCCTAATTGGACAAGAATAAGCCTAGGGAGGACGAAAATGACCTAATTGATCATCCAATGACACAAACACACCTATTGGATGCACAAGATTCGTTAAAAACCCTAATTGGACAAGAATAAGCATAGGGATGACGAAAATGACCTAACTGATCATCCAATGACACAAACACACCTATTGGATGAACAAGATTGGTTAAAAACCCTAATTGCACAAGAATATGCCTAGGGAGGACGAAAATGACCTAAATGTAAATCCAATGACACAAATGAACTTATTGGATGCACAAGATTGGTTAAAAACCCTAATTGGACAAGAATATGCCTAGGGAGGACGAAAATGACCTAAATATTAAATCAATGACACTAACAAACTTATTGGATGCACAAGGGAGGACGAAAATGACCTAATTGATCATCCAATGACACAAACACACCTATTGGATGCACAAGATTGGTTAAAAACCATAATTGGACAAGAATAAGCCTAGGGAGGACGAAAATGACCTAATTGATCATCCAGTGCGACAAACACACCTATTGGATGCACAAGATTGGTTAAAAACCCTAATTGGACAAGACTATGCCTAAGGAGGACGAAAATGACGTAAATATTAATTCAATGACACAAACAAAGTTATTGGATGCACAAGATTGGTTAAAAACCCTAATTGGACAAGAATAAGCCTAGGGATGACGAAAATGACCTAATTGATCATCCAATGACACAAACACACCTATTGGATGCACATGATTGGTTAAAAACCCTAATTGGACAAGAATATGCCTAAGGAGGAAGAAAATGACCTAAATATTAATTCAATGACACAAACGAAGTTATTGGATGCACAAGATTGGTTAAAATCCCTAATTTGACAAGAATAAGCCTAGGGATGACGAAAATGACCTAATTGATCATCCAATGACACAAACACACCTATTGGATGCACAAGATTGGTTAAAAACCATAATTGGACAAGAATAAGCCTAGGGAGGACGAAAATGACCTAATTGATCATCCAGTGCGACAAACACACCAATTGGATGAACAAGATTGGTTAAAAACCCTAATTGGACAAGACTATGCCTAAGGAGGACGAAAATGACCTAAATATTAATTCAATGACACAAACAAAGTTATTGGATGCACAAGATTGGTTAAAAACCCTAATTGGACAAGAATAAGCCTAGGGATGACGAAAATGACCTAATTGATCATTCAATGACACAAACACACCTATTGGATGCACAAGATTGGTTAAAAACCCTAATTGCACAAGAATATGCCTAGGGAGGACGAAAATGACCTAAATGTAAATCCAATGACACAAATGAACTTATTGGATGCACAAGATTGGTTAAAAACCCTAATTGGACAAGAATAAGCCTAGGGAGGACGAAAATGACCTAATTGATCATCTAATGACACAAACACACCTATTGGATGCACAAGATTGGTTAAAAACCCTAATTGGACCAGAATAAGCCTAGGGAGGACGAATATGACCTAATTGATTATCCAATGACACAACTCAACTTATTGGATGCACAAGATTGGTTAAAAACCCTAATTGGACAAGAATAAGCCTAGGGAGGACGAAAATGACCTAATTGATCATCCAATGACACAAACACACCTATTGGATGCACAAGATTGGTTAAAAACCCTAATTGGACAAGATTATGCCTAGAAAGGACGAAAATGACATAAATATTAATTCAATGGAACAAACAAACTTATTGGATGCACAAGATTGGTTGAAAACCCTAATTGGACAAGAATAAGCCTAGGGAGGACGAAAATGACCTAATTGATCATCCAATGACACAAACACACCTATTGGATGCACAAGATTGGTTAAAAACCCTAATTGGACAAGAATAAGCCTAGGGAGGACGAAAATGACCTGAATGTTAATCCAATGACACAAATCAACTTATTGGATGCACAAGATTGGTTAAAAACCCTAATTGGACAAGAATAAGCCTAGGGAGGACGAAAATGACCTAAATGTTAATCCAATGACACAAATGAACTTATTGGATGCACAAGATTGGTTAAAAACCCTAATTGGACAAGAATAAGCCTAGGGAGGACGAAAATGACCTAATTGATCATCCAATGACACTAACACACCTATTGGCATCACAAGATTCGTTAAAAACCCTAATTGGACAAGATTATGCCTAGGGAGGATGAAAATGACCTAATTGATAATCCATTGCCACAAACACACCTATTGGATGCACAAGATTGGTTAAAAACCCTAATTGGACAAAAATATTCCTAGGGAGGACGAAAATGACCTAATTGATCATGCAATGACACAAACACACCTATTGGATGCACAAGATTGGTTAAAATCCCTAATTGGACAAGAATATGCCTAGGGAGGACAAAAATGACCTAAATATTAATTCAATGACACTAACAAAGTTATTGGATGCACAAGATTGGTTAAAAACCCTAATTGGACAAGAAAAATCCTAGGGAGGACGAAAATGACCTAATTGATCATCCAATGACACAAACACACCTATTGGATGCACAAGATTCGTTAAAAACCCTAATTGGACAAGAATAAGCATAGGGATGACAAAAATGACCTAATTGATCATCCAATGACACAAACACACCTATTGGATGCACAAGATTGGTTAAAAACCCTAATTGCACAAGAATATGCCTAGGGAGGACGAAAATGACCTAAATGTAAATCCAATGACACAAATGAACTTATTGGATGCACAAGAATGGTTAAAAACCCTAATTGGACAAGAATATGCCTAGGGAGGACGAAAATGACCTAAATATTAATTCAATGACACTAACAAACTTATTGGATGCACAAGATTGGTTAAAACCCTAATTGGACAAGAATATGCCTAGGGAGGACGAAAATGACCTAATTGATCATGCAATGACACAAACACACCTATTGGATGCACAAGATTGGTTAAAATCCCTAATTGGACAAGAATATGCCTAGGGAGGACAAAAATGACCTAAATATTAATTCAATGACACTAACAAACTTATTGGATGCACAAGATTGGTTAAAAACCCTAATTGGACAAGAAAAAGCCTAGGGAGGACGAAAATGACCTAATTGATCATCCAATGACACAAACACACCTATTGTATGCACAAGATTCGTTAAAAACCCTAATTGGACAAGAATAAGCATAGGGATGACGAAAATGACCTAATTGATCATCCAATGACACAAACACACCTTTTGGATGCACAAGATTGGTTAAAAACCCTAATTGCACAAGAATATGCCTAGGGAGGACGAAAATGACCTAAATGTAAATCCAATGACACAAATGAACTTATTGGATGCACAAGATTGGTTAAAAACCCTAATTGGACAAGAATATGCCTAGGGAGGACGAAAATGACCTAAATATTAATTCAATGACACTAACAAACTTATTGGTTGCACAAGATTGGTTAAAACCCTAATTGGACAAGAATATGCCTAAGGAGGACGAAAATGACCTAATTGATCATCCAATGACACAAACACACCTATTGGATGCACAAGAATGGTTAAAAACCATAATTGGACAAGAATAAGCCTAGGGAGGACGAAAATGACCTAATTGATCATCCAGTGACACAAACACACCTATTGGATGCACAAGATTGGTTAAAAACTCTAATTGGACAAGACTATGCCTAAGGAGGACGAAAATGACCTAAATATTAATTCAATGACACAAACAAAGTTATTGGATGCACAAGATTGGTTAAAAACCCTAATTGGACAAGAATAAGCCTAGGGATGACGAAAATGACCTAATTGATCATCCAATGACACAAACACACCTATTGGATGCACAAGATTGGTTAAAAACCCTAATTGCACAAGAATATGCCTAGGGAGGACGAAAATGACCTAAATGTAAATCCAATGACACAAATGAACTTATTGGATGCACAAGATTGGTTAAAAACCCTAATTGGACAAGAATAAGCCTAGGGAGAACAAAAATGACCTAATTGATTATCGAATGACACAAACACACCTATTGGATGCACAAGATTGGTTAAAAACCCTAATTGGACAAGAATAAGCCTAGGGAGGACGAAAATGACCTAAATGTTAATCCAATGACACAAATCAACTTATTGGATGCACAAGATTGGTTAAAAACCCTAATTGGACAAGAATAAGCCTAGGGAGGACGAAAATGACATAATTGATCATCCAATGACACAAACACACCTATTGGATGCACAAGATTCGTTAAAAACCCTAATTGGACAAGAATATGCCTAGGGACGACGAAAATGACCTAATTGATCATCCAATGACACAAACACAATTATTGGATGCACAAGATTGGTTAAAAACCCTAATTGGACAAGAATATGCCTAGGGAGGACGAAAATGACCTAAATATTAATTCAATGAAACAAACAAACTTATTGGATGCACAAGATTCGTTAAAAACCCTAATTGGACAAGAATAAGCCTAGGGAGGACGAAAATGACCTAATTGATCATCCAATGACACAAACACACCTATTGGATGCACAAGATTGGTTAAAAACCCTAATTGGACAAGAATAAGCCTAGGGAGGACGAAAATGACCTAATTGATCATCCAATGACACAAACACACCAATTGGATGCACAAGATTGGTTAAAAACCCTAGTTGGACAAGAACATGCCTAGGGAGGACGAAAATGACCAAAATATTAATTCAATGACACAAACAAAGTTATTGGATGCACAAGATTGGTTAAAAACCCTAATTGGACAAGAATAAGCCTAGGGAGGACGAAAATGACCTAATTGATCATCCAATGACACAAACACACCTATTGGATGCACAAGATTGGTTAAAAACCCTAATTGGACAAGAATAAGCCTAGGGAGGACGAAAATGACCTAATTGATCATCCATTGCCTCAAACTCACCTATTGGATGCACAAGATTGGTTAAAAACCCTAATTGGACAAAAATATTCCTAGGGAGGACGAAAATGACCTAATTGATCATGCAATGACACAAACACACCTATTGGATGCACAAGATTGGTTAAAATCCCTAATTGGACAAGAAAAAGCCTAGGGAGGACGAAAATGACCTAATTGATTATCCAATGACACAAACACACCTATTGGATGCACAAGATTCGTTAAAAACCCTAATTGGACAAGAATAAGCATAGGGATGACGAAAATGACCTAATTGATCATCCAATGACACAAACACACCTATTGGATGCACAAGATTGGTTAAAAACCCTAATTGCACAAGAATATGCCTAGGGAGGACGAAAATGACCTAAATGTAAATCCAATGACACAAATGAACTTATTGGATGCACAAGATTGGTTAAAAACCCTAATTGGACAAGAATATGCCTAGGGAGGACGAATATGACCTAAATATTAATTCAATGACACTAACAAACTTATTGGATGCACAAGATTGGTTAAAACCCTAATTGGACAAGAATATGCCTAGGGAGGACGAAAATAAACTAATTGATCATGCAATGACACAAACACACCTATTGGATGCACAAGATTGGTTAAAATCCCTAATTGGACAAGAATATGCCTAGGGAGGACAAAAATGACCTAAATATTAATTCAATGACACTAACAAACTTATTGGATGCACAAGATTGGTTAAAAACCCTAATTGGACAAGAAAAAGCCTAGGGAGGACGAAAATGACCTAATTGATCATCCAATGACACAAACACACCTATTGGATGCACAAGATTCGTTAAAAACCCTAATTGGACAAGAATAAGCATAGGGATGACGAAAATGACCTAATTGATCATCCAATGACACAAACACACCTATTGGATGCACAAGATTGGTTAAAAACCCTAATTGCACAAGAATATGCCTAGGGAGGACGAAAATGACCTAAATGTAAATCCAATGACACAAATGAACCTATTGGATGCACAAGATTGGTTAAAAACCCTAATTGGACAAGAATATGCCTAGGGAGGACGAAAATGACCTAAATATTAATTCAATGATACTAACAAACTTATTGGATGCACAAGATTGGTTAAAACCCTAATTGGACAAGAATATGCCTAGGGAGGACGAAAATGGCCTAATTGATCATCCAATGACACAAACACACCTATTGGATGCACAAGATTGGTTAAAAACCATAATTGGACAAGAATAAGCCTAGGGAGGACGAAAATGACCTAATTGATCATCCAGTGACACAAACACACCTATTGGATGCATAAGATTGGTTAAAAACCCTAATTGGACAAGACTATGCCTAAGGAGGACGAAAATGACCTAAATATTAATTCAATGACACAAACAAAGTTATTGGATGCACAAGATTGGTTAAAAACCCTAATTGGACAAGAATAAGCCTAGGGATGACGAAAATGACCTAATTGATCATCCAATGACACAAACACACCTATTGGATGCACAAGATTGGTTAAAAACCCTAATTGCACAAGAATATGCCTAGGGAGGACGAAAATGACCTAAATGTTAATCCAATGACACAAATGAACTTATTGGATGCACAAGATTGGTTAAAAACCCTTATTGGACAAGAATAAGCCTAGGGAGGACGAAAATGACCTAAATGTTAATCCAATGACACAACTCAACTTATTGGATGCCAGGATTGGTTAAAAACCCTAATTGGACAAGAATAAGCCTAGGGAGGACGAAAATGACCTAATTGATCATCCAATGACACAAACACACCAATTGGATGCACAAGATTCGTTAAAAACCCTAATTGGACAAGAATATGCCTAGGGAGGACGAAAATGACCTAATTGATCATCCAATGACACAAACACACCTATTGGATGCACAAGATTGGTTAAAAACCCTAATTGGACAAGAATATGCCTAGGGAGGACGAAAATGACCTAATTGATCATCCAATGACACAAACACACCTATTGGATGCACAAGATTGGTTAAAAACCCTAATTGGACAAGAATAAGCCTAGGGAGGACGAGAATGACCTAATTGATCATCCAATGACACAAACACACCTATTGGATGCAAAAGACTGGTTAAAAACCCTAATTGGACAAGATGATGCCTCGGGAGGACGAAAATGACCTAAATATTAATTCAATGACACAAACAAACTTATTGGATGCACAAGATTGGTTAAAAACCCTAATTGGACAAGAATAAGACTAGGGAGGACGAAAATGACCTAATTGATCATCCAATGACACAAACACACCTATTGGATGCAAAAGATTGGTTAAAAACCCTAATTGGACAAGATGATGCCTAGAGAGGACGAAAATGACCTAAATATGAATTCAATGACACAAACAAACTTATTGGATGCACAAGATTGGTTAAAAACCCTAATTGGAGAAGAATATGCCTAGGGAGGACGAAAATGACCTAAATATTAATTCAATGACACAAACAAATTTATTGGATGCACAAGATTGGTTAAAAACCTTAATTGGACAAGAATAAGCCTAGGGAGGACAAAAATGACCTAATTGATCATCCAATGACACAAATGAACTTATTGGATGCACAAGATTGGTTAAAAACCCTAATTGGACAAGAATAAGCCTAGGGAGGACGAAAATGACCTAATTGATCATCCAATGACACAAACACACCTATTGGATGCACAAGATTGGTTAAAAACCCTAATTGGACAAGAATAAGCCTAGGGAGGACGAAAATGACCTAATTGATCATCCAATGACACAAACACACCTATTGGATGCACAAGATTGGTTAAAAACCCTAATTGGACAAGAATATGCCTAGGGAGGACGAAAATGACCTAAATGTTAATCCAATGACACAACTCAACCTATTGGATGCACAAGATTGGTTAAAAACCCTAATTGGACAAGAATAAGCCTAGGGAGGACGATAAATGACCTAATTGATCATCCAATGACACAAACACACCTATTGGATGCACAAGATTGGTTAAAAACCCTAATTGGACAAGAATAAGCCTAGGGAGGACGAAAATGACCTAATTGATCATCCAATGACACAAACACACCTATTGGATGCACAAGATTGGTTAAAAACCCTAATTGGACAAGAATAAGCCTAGGGAGGACAACAATGACCTAATTGATCATCCAATGACACAAACACACCTATTGGATGCACAAGAATGGTTAAAAACCCTAATTGGACAAGAATAAGCCTAGGGAGGACGAAAATGACCTAATTGATCATCCAATGACACAAACACACCTATTGGATGCACAAGATTGGTTAAAAACCCTAATTGGACAAGAATAAGCCTAGGGAGGACGAAAATGACCTAATTGATCATCCAATGACACAAACACACCTATTGGATGCACAAGATTGGTTAAAAACCCTAATTGGACAAGAATATGCCTAGGGAGGACGAAAATGACCTAAATGTTAATCCAATGACACAACTCAACTTATTGGATGTACAAGATGGGTTAAAAACCCTAATTGGACAAGAATAAGCCTAGGGAGGACGAAAATAACCTAATTGATCATCCAATGACACAAACACACCTATTGGATGCACAAGATTGGTTAAAAACCCTAATTGGACAAGAATATGCCTTGGGAGGACGAAAATGACCTAAATATTAATTCAATGAAACAGACAAACTTATTGGATGCACAAGATTGGTTACAAACCCTAATTGGACAAGAATATGCCTAGGGAGGACGAAAATGACCTAATTGATCATCCAATGACACAAACACACCTATTGGATGCACAAGATTGGTTAAAAACCCTAATTGGACAAGAATAAGCCTAGGGATGACGAAAATGACCTAAATGTGAATCTAATGACACAACTCAACTTATTGGATGCACAAGATTGGTTAAAAACCCTAATTGGACAAGAATAAGCCTAGGGAGGACGAAAATAACCTAATTGATCATCCAATGACACATATACACCTATTGGATGCACAAGATTGGTTAAAAACCCTAATTGGAGAAGAATATGCCTAGGTAGGGCGAAAATGACCTAACTGTTAATCCAATGACACAAATGAACTTATTGGATGCACAAGATTGGTTAAAAACTCTAATTGGACAAGAATAAGCCTAGGGAGGACGAAAATGACCTAAATGTTAATCCAATGACACAACTCAACTTATTGGATGCACAAGATTGGTTAAAAACCCTAATTGGACAAGAATATGCCTAGGGAGGACGAAAATGACCTAATTGATCATCCAATGACACAAACACACCTATTGGATGCACAAGATTGGTTAAAAACCCTAATTGGACAAGAATAAGCCTAGGGATGACGAAAATGACCTAATTGATCATCCAATGACACAAACACACCTATTGGATGCACAAGATTGGTTAAAAACCCTAATTGGACAAGAATATGCCTAGGGAGGACGAAAATGTCTTAATTGATCATCCAATGACACAAACACACCTATTGGATGCACAAGATCGGTTAAAAATCCTAATTGGACAAGAATAAGCCTAGGGAGGACGAAAATGACCTAATTGATCATCCAATGACACAAACACACCTATTGGATGCACAAGATTGGTTAAAAACCCTAATTGGACAAGAATATGCCTAGGGAGGACGAAAATGACCTAATTGATCATCCAATGACACAAATGACCTTATTGGATGAACAAGATTTGTTAAAAACCCTAATTAGACAAGAATAATCCTAGGGATGACGAAAATGACCTAAATGTTAATCCAATGACACAACACACCTATTGGATGCACAAGATTGGTTAAAAACCCTAATTGGACAAGAATATGCCTAGGGAGGACGAAAATGACCTAATTGATCATCCAATGACACAAACACACCTATTGGATGCACAAGATTGGTTAAAAACCCTAATTGGACAAGAATAAGCCTAGGGAGAACAAAATGACCTAAATGTTAATACAATGACATAAACACACCTATTGGATGCACAAGATTGGTTAAAAACCCTAATTGGACAAGAATAAGCCTAGGGAGGACGAAAATGACCTAATTGATCATCCAATGACACAAACACACCTATTGGATGCACAAGATTGGTTAAAAACCCTAATTGGACAAGAATAAGCCTAGGGAGGACGAAAATGACCTAATTGATCATCCAATGACACAAACACACCAATTGGATGCACAAGATTGGTTAAAAACCCTAGTTGGACAAGAACATGCCTAGGGAGGACGAAAATGACCAAAATATTAATTCAATGACACAAACAAAGTTATTGGATGCACAAGATTGGTTAAAAACCCTAATTGGACAAGAATAAGCCTAGGGAGGACGAAAATGACCTAATTGATCATCCAATGACACAAACACACCTATTGGATGCACAAGATTGGTTAAAAACCCTAATTGGACAAGAATAAGCCTAGGGAGGACGAAAATGACCTAATTGATCATCCAATGACACAAACACACCTATTGGATGCACAAGATTGGTTAAAAACCCTAATTGGACAAGAATAAGCCTAGGGAGGACGAAAATGACCTAATTGATCATCCAATGACACAAACACATCTATTGGAAGCACAAGATTGGTTAGAAACCCTAGTTGGACAAGAATATGCCTAGGGAGGACGAAAATGACCTAATTGATCATCCAATGACACAAATGAACTTATTGGATGCACAAGATTGCTTAAAAACCCTAATTGGACAAAAATAAGCATAGAAAGGACGAAAATGACCTAATTGATCATCCAATGACACAAACACACCTATTGGATGCACAAGATTGGTTAAAAACCCTAATTGGACAAGAATAAGCCTAGGGAGGACGAAAATGACCTAATTGATCATCCAATGACACAAACACACCTATTGGATGCACAAGATTGGTTAAAAACCCTAATTGGACAAGAATAAGCCTAGGGAGGACGAAAATGACCTAATTGATCATCCAATGACACAAACACACCTATTGGATGCACAAGATTGGTTAAAAACCCTAATTGGACAAGAATAAGCCTAGGGAGGACGAAAATGACCTAATTGATCATCCAATGACAGAAACACACCGATTGGATTCACAAGATTGGTTAAAAACCCTAATTCGACAAGAATATGCCTAAGGAGGACGAAAATGACCTAAATATTAATTCAATGACACAAACAAAGTTATTGGATGCACAAGATTGGTTAAAAACCCTAATTGGACAAGAATAAGCCTTGGGATGATGAAAATGACCTAATTGATCATCCAATGACACAAACACACCTATTGGATGCACAAGATTGGTTAAAAACCCTAATTGGACAAGAATAAGCCTAGGGAGGACGAAAATGACCTAATTGATCATCCAATGACACAAACACACCTATTGGATGCACAAGATTGGTTAAAAACCCTAATTGGACAAGAATAAGCCTAGGGAGGACGAAAATGACCTAATTGATCATCCAATGACACAAACACACCTATTGGATGCACAAGATTGGTTAAAAACCCTAATTGGACAAGAATAAGCCTAGGGAGGAGGAAAATGACCTTATTGATCATCCAATGACACAAACACACCTATTGGATGCACAAGATTGGTTAAAAACCCTAATTGGACAAGAATATGCCTAGGGAGGACGAAAATGACCTAAATATTAATTCAATGACATAAACAAACTTATCAGATGCACAAGATTGGTTAAAAACCCTAATTGGACAAGAATAAGCCTAGGGAGGACGAAAATGACCTAATTGATCATCCAATGACACAAACACACCTATTGGATGCACAAGATTGGTTAAAAACCCTAATTGGACAAGAATAAGCCTAGGGAGGACGAAAATGACCTAATTGATCATCCAATGACACAAACACACCTATTGGATGCACAATATCGGTTAAAAACCCTAATTGGACAAGAATAAGCCTAGGGAGGACGAAAATGACCTAATTGATCATCCAATGACACAAACACACCTATTGGATGCACAAGATTGGTTAAAAACCCTAATTGGACAAGAATAAGCCTAGGGGGGACGAAAATGACCTAATTGATCATCCATTGCCGCAAACACACCTATTGGATGCACAAGATTGGTTAAAAACCCTAATTGGACAAGAATATGCCTAGGGAGGACGAAAATGACCTAATTGATCATCCAATGACACAAACACACCTATTGGATGCACAAGATTGGTTAAAAACCCTAATTGGACAA
The DNA here is from genome assembly GCA_037974775.1 of Cicer pinnatifidum. NCBI lineage: Eukaryota > Viridiplantae > Streptophyta > Magnoliopsida > Fabales > Fabaceae > Cicer > Cicer pinnatifidum. The sequence continues at coordinate 33,706 of JBBPBR010001495.1, read as the reverse complement.
GAATAAGCCTAGGCACGACGAAAATGACCTAATTGACCATCCAATGACACAAACACACCTATTGGATGCACAAGATTCGTTAAAAACCCTAATTGGACAAGAATATGCCTAGGGAGGACGAAAATGACCTAATTGATCATCCAATGACACAAACACACCTATTGGATGCACAAGATTGGTTAAAAACCCTAACTGGACAAGAATAAGCCTAGGGAGGAAGAAAATAACTTAATTGACCATCCAATGACACAAACACACCTATTGGATGCACAAGATTGGTTAAAAACCCTAATTGGACAAGAATATGCCTAGGGAGGACGAAAATGACCTAAATGTTAATCCAATGACATAAACAAACTTATTGGATGCACAAGATTGGTTAAAAACCCTAATTGGACAAGAATAAGCCTAGGGAGGACGAAAATGACCTAATTGATCATCCAATGACACAAACACACCTATTGGATGCACAAGATTGGTTAAAAACCCTAATTGGACAAGAATAAGCCTAGGGAGGACGAAAATGACCTAATTGATCATCCAATGACACAAACACACCTATTGGATGCACAAGATTGGTTAAAAACCCTAATTGGACAAGAATAAGCCAAGGGAGGACGAAAATGACCTAATTGATCATCCAATGACACAAATGAACTTATTGGATGCACAAGATTGGTTAAAAACCATAATTGGACAAGAATAAGCTTAGGGAGGACGAAAATGACCTAATTGATCATCCAATGACACAAACACACCTATTGGATGCACAAGATTGGTTAAAAACCCTAATTGGACAAGAATATGCCTAGGGAGGGCGAAAATGACCTAATTGATCATTCAATGACACAAACAAAGTTATTGGATGCACAAGATTGGTTAAAAACCGTAATTGGACTAGAATAATCCTTGGAAGGACGAAAATGACCTAATTGATCATCCAATGACACAAAGACACCTATTGGATGCAGAAGATTGGTTAAAAACCCTAATTGGACAAGAATATGCCTAGGGAGGACGAAAATGACCTAAATATTAATTCAATGACACAAACACACCTATTGGATGCACAAATTGGTTAAAAACCCTAATTGGACAAGAATAAGCCTAGGGAGGACGAAAATGACCTAATTGATCATCCAATGACACAAACACACCTATTGGATGCACAAGATTGGTTAAAAACCCTAATTGGACAAGAATAAGCCTAGGGATGACGAAAATGACCTAATTGATCATCCAATGACACAAACACACCTATTGGATGCACAAGATTGGTTAAAAACCATAACTTGATAAGAATAAGCCTAGGGAGGACGAAAGTGACCGAATTTATCATCCAATGACACAAATGAAATTATTGGATGCACAAGATTGGTTAAAAACCCTAATTGGACAAGAATAAGCCTAGGGACGACGAAAATGACCTAATTGATCATCAAATGACACAAACACACCTATTGGATGCACAAGATTCGTTAAAAACCCTAATTGGACAAGAATATGCCTAGGGAGGACGAAAATGACCTAATTGATCATCCAATGACACAAACACACCTATTGGATGCACAAGATTGGTTAAAAACCCTAATTGGACAAGAATATGCCTAGCGAGGACGAAAATGACCTAAATATTAATTCAATGACAAAAACTAACTTATTGGATGCACAAGATTGGTTAAAAACCCTAATTGGACAAGAATAAGCCTAGGGAGGACGAAAATGACCTAATTGATCATCCAATGACACAAACACACCTATTGGATGCACAAGATTGGTTAAAAACACTAATTGGACAAGAATAAGCAAAGGGAGGACGAAAATGACCTAATTGATCATCCATTGCCACAAACACACCTATTGGATGCACAAGATTGGTTAAAAACCCTAATTGGACATGAATATGCCTAGGGAGGACGAAAATGACCTAATTGATCATCCAATGACACAAATACACCTATTGGATGCACAAGATTGGTTACAAACCCTAATTGCACAAGAATATGCCTAGGGAGGACGAAAATGACCTAAATGTAAATCCAATGACACAAATGAACTTATTGGATGCACAAGATTTGTTAAAAACCCTAATTGGACAAGAATATGCCTAGGGAGGACGAAAATGACCTAAATATTAATTCAATGACACTAACAAACTTATTGGATGCACAAGATTGGTTAAAACCCTAATTGGACAAGAATATGCCTAGGGAGGACGAAAATGACCTAATTGATCGTCCAATGACACAAACACACCTATTGGATGCACAAGATTGGTTAAAAAACATAATTGGACAAGAATAAGCCTAGGGAGGACGAAAATGACCTAATTGATCATCCAGTGAGACAAACACACCTATTGGATGCACAAGATTGGTTAAAAACCCTAATTGGACAAGACTATGCCTAAGGAGGACGAAAATGACCTAAATATTAATTCAATGACACAAACAAAGTTATTGGATGCACAAGATTGGTTAAAAACCCTAATTGGACAAGAATAAGCCTAGGGATGACGAAAATGACCTAATTGATCATCCAATGACACAAACACACCTATTGGATGCACAAGATTGGTTAAAAACCCTAATTGCACAAGAATATGCCTAGGGAGGACGAAAATGACATAAATGTAAATCCAATGACACAAATGAACTTATTGGATGCACAAGATTGGTTAAAAACCCTAATTGGACAAGAATAAGCCTAGGGAGGACGAAAATGACCTAATTGATTATCGAATGACACAAACACACCTATTGGATGCACAAGATTGGTTAAAAACCCTAATTGGACAAGAATAAGCCTAGGGAGGACGAAAATGACCTAAATATTAATCCAATGACACAAATCAACTTATTGGATGCACAAGATTGGTTAAAAATTCTAATTGCAAAAGAATAAGCCTAGGGAGGACGAAAATGACATAATTGATCATCCAATGACACAAACACACCTATTGGATGCACAAGATTCATTAAAAACCCTAATTGGACAAGAATATGCCTAGGGACGACGAAAATGACCTAATTGATCATCCAATGACACAAACACAATTATTGGATGCACAAGATTGGTTAAAAACCCTAATTGGACAAGAATATGCCTAGGGAGGACGAAAATGACCTAAATATTAATTCAATGAAACAAACAAACTTATTGGATGCACAAGAATCGTTAAAAACCCTAATTGGACAAGAATAAGCCTAGGGAGGACGAAAATGACCTAATTGATCATCCAATGACACAAACACACCTATTGGATGCACAAGATTGGTTAAAAACCCTAATTGGACAAGAATAAGCGTAGGGAGGACGAAAATGACCTAATTGATCATCCATTGCCTCAAACTCACCTATTGGATGCACAAGATTGGTTAAAAACCCTAATTGGACAAAAATATTCCTAGGGAGGACGAAAATGACCTAATTGATCATGCAATGACACAAACACACCTATTGGATGCACAAGATTGGTTAAAATCCCTAATTGGACAAGAATATGCCTAGGGAGGTCAAAAATGACCTAAATATTAATTCAATGACACTAACAAACTTATTGGATGCACAAGATTGGTTAAAACCCTAATTGGACAAGAATATGCCTAGGGAGGACGAAAATGACCTAATTGATCATCCAATGACACAAACACACATATTGGATGCACAAGATTGGTTAAAAACCATAATTGGACAAGAATAAGCCTATGGAGGACGAAAATGACCTAATTGATCATCCAGTGACACAAACACACCTATTGGATGCACAAGATTGGTTAAAAACCCTAATTGGACAAGACTATGCCTAAGGAGGACGAAAATGACCTAAATATTAATTCAATGACACAAATAAAGTTATTGGATGCACAAGATTGGTTAAAAACCCTAATTGGACAAGAATAAGCCTAGGGATGACGAAAATGACCTAATTGATCATCCAATGACACAAACACGCCTATTGGATGCACAAGATTGGTTAAAAACCCTAATTGCACAAGAATATGCCTAGGGAGGACGAAAATGACCTAAATGTAAATCCAATGACACAAATGAACTTATTGGATGCACAAGATTGGTTAAAAACCCTAATTGGACAAGAATATGCCTAGGGAGGACGAAAATGACCTAAATATTAATTCAATGACACTAACAAACTTATTGGATGCACAAGATTGGTTAAAACCCTAATTGGACAAGAATAAGCCTAGGGAGGACGAAAATGACCTAATTGATTATCGAATGACACAAACACACCTATTGGATGCACAAGATTGGTTAAAAACCCTAATTGGACAAGACTATGCCTAAGGAGGACGAAAATGACCTAAATATTAATTCAATGACACAAACAAAGTTATTGGATGCACAAGATTGGTTAAAAACCCTAATTGGACAAGAATAAGCCTAGGGATGACGAAAATGACCTAATTGATTATCGAATGACACAAACACACCTATTGGATGCACAAGATTGGTTAAAAACCCTAATTGGACAAGAATAAGCCTAGGGAGGACGAAAATGACCTAAATGTTAATCCAATGACACAAATCAACTTATTGGATGCACAAGATTGGTTAAAAATTCTAATTGTACAAGAATAAGCCTAGGGAGGACGAAAATGACATAATTGATCATCCAATGACACAAACACACCTATTGGATGCACTAGATTCGTTAAAAACCCTAATTGGACAAGAATATGCCTAGGGACGACGAAAATGACCTAATTGATCATCCAATGACACAAACACACCTATTGGATGCACAAGATTGGTTAAAAACCCTAATTGGACAAGAATATGCCTAGGGAGGACGAAAATGACCTAAATATTAATCCAATGACATAAACAAACCTGTTGGATGCACAAGATTGGTTAAAAACCCTAATTGGACAAGAATAAGCCTAGGGAGGACGAAAATGACCTAATTGATCATCCAATGACACAAACACACCTATTGGATGCACAAGATTGGTTAAAAACCCTAATTGGACAAGAATAAGCCTAGGGAGGACGAAAATGACCTAATTGATCATCCAATGACACAAACACACCAATTGGATGCACAAGATTGGTTAAAAACCCTAGTTGGACAAGAACATGCCTAGGGAGGACGAAAATGACCAAAATATTAATTCAATGACACAAACAAAGTTATTGGATGCACAAGATTGGTTAAAAACCCTAATTGGACAAGAATAAGCCTAGGGAGGACGAAAATGACCTAATTGATCATCCAATGACACAAACACACCTATTGGATGCACAAGATTGGTTAAAAACCCTAATTGGACAAGAATAAGCCTAGGGAGGACGAAAATGACCTAATTGATCATCCATTGCCTCAAACTCACCTATTGGATGCACAAGATTGGTTAAAAACCCTAATTGGACAAAAATATTCCTAGGGAGGACGAAAATGACCTAATTGATCATGCAATGACACAAACACACCTATTGGATGCACAAGATTGGTTAAAATCCCTAATTGGACAAGAATATGCCTAGGGAGGACGAAAATGACCTAAATATTAATTCAATGAAACAAACAAACTTATTGGATGCACAAGAATCGTTAAAAACCCTAATTGGACAAGAATAAGCCTAGGGAGGACGAAAATGACCTAATTGATCATCCAATGACACAAACACACCTATTGGATGCACAAGATTGGTTAAAAACCCTAATTGGACAAGAATAAGCCTAGGGAGGACAACAATGACCTAATTGATCATCCAATGACACAAACACACCTATTGGATGCACAAGATTGGTTAAAAACCCTAATTGGACAAGAATAAGCCTAGGGAGGACGCAAATGACCTAATTGATCATCCAATGACACAAACACACCTATTGGATGCACAAGATTGGTTAAAAACCCTAATTGGACAAGAATAAGCCTAGGGAGGACGAAAATGACCTAATTGATCATCCAATGACACAAACACACCTATTGGATGCACAAGATTGGTTAAAAACCCTAATTGGACAAGAATAAGCCTAGGGAGGACGAAATTGACCTAATTGATCATCCAACGACACAAAACACCTATTGGATGCACAAGATTGGTTAAAAACCTTAGTTGGACAAGAATATGCCTATGGAGGACGAAAATGACCTAATTGATCATCCAATGACACAAACACACCTATTGGATGCACAAGATTGGATAAAAACCCTAATTGGACAAGAATATGCCTAGGGAGGACGAAAATGACCTAAATATTAATTCAATGACACAAACAAACTTATCGGATGCACAAGATTGGTTAAAAACCCTAATTGGACAAGAATAAGCCTACGGAGGACGAAAATGACCTAATTGATCATCCAAAGACACAAACACACCTATTGGATCCACAAGATTGTTTAAAAACCCTAATTGGACAAGAATAAGCCTAGGGAGGACGAAAATGACCTAATTGATCATCCAATGACACAAACACACCTATTGGATGCACAAGATTGGTTAAAAACCCTAATTGGACAAGAATAAGCCTAGGGACGACGAAAATGACCTAATTGATCATCCAATGACACAAACACACCTATTGGATGCACAAGATTTCTTAAAAACCCTAATTGGACAAGAATAAGCCTCGGGAGGACGAAAATGACCTAATTGATCATCCAAAGAGACAAACACACCTATTGGATGCCCAAGATTGGTTAAAAACCCTAATTGGACAAGAATATGCCTAGGGAGGACGAAAATGACCTAATTGATCATCCAATGACACAAACACACCTATTGGATGCACATGATTGGTCTAAAACTCTAATTGGACAAGAATATGCCTAGGGAGGACGAAAATGACCTAAATGTTAATCCAATGACACAAATGAACTTATTGGATGCACAAGATTGGTTAAAAACCCTAATTGGACAAGAATAAGCTTAGGGAGGACGAAAATGACCTAATTTATCATCCAATGACACAAACACACCTATTGGATGCACAAGATTGGTTAAAAACCCTAATTGGACAAGAATATGCCTAGGGAGGACGAAAATGACCTAAATGTAAATCCAATGACACAAATGAACTTATTGGATGCACAAGATTGGTTAAAAACCCTAATTGGACAAGAATATGCCTAGGGAGGACGAAAATGACCTAAATATTAATTCAATGACACTAACAAACTTATTGGATGCACAAGATTGGTTAAAAACCCTAATTGGACAAGAAAAAGCCTAGGGAGGACGAAAATGACCTAATTGATCATCCAATGACACAAACACACCTTTTGGATGCACAAGATTCGTTAAAAACCCTAATTGGTCAAGAATAAGCATAGGGATGACGAAAATGACCTAATTGATCATCCAATGACACAAACACACCTATTGGATGCACAAGATTCATTAAAAACCCTAATTGGACAAGAATATGCCTAGGGACGACGAAAATGACCTAATTGATCATCCAATGACACAAACACAATTATTGGATGCACAAGATTGGTTAAAGTCCCTAATTGGACAAGAATATGCCTAGGGAGGACAAAAATGACCTAAATATTAATTCAATGACACTAACAAACTTATTGGATGCACAAGATTGGTTAAAAACCCTAATTGGACAAGAAAAAGCCTAGGGAGGACGAAAATGACCTAATTGATCATCCAATGACACAAACACACCTATTGGATGCACAAGATTCGTTAAAAACCCTAATTGGACAAGAATAAGCATAGGGATGACGAAAATGACCTAATTGATCATCCAATGACACAAACACACCTATTGGATGCACATGATTGGTTAAAAACCCTAATTGGACAAGAATATGCCTAGGGAGGACGAAAATGACCTAAATATTAATTCAATGACACTAACAAACTTATTGGATGCACAAGATTGGTTAAAACCCTAATTGGACAAGAATATGCCTAGGGAGGACGAAAATGACCTAATTGATCATCCAATGACACAAACACACATATTGGATGCACAAGATTGGTTAAAAACCATAATTGGACAAGAATAAGCCTATGGAGGACGAAAATGACCTAATTGATCATCCAGTGACACAAACACACCTATTGGATGCACAAGATTGGTTAAAAACCCTAATTGGACAAGACTATGCCTAAGGAGGACGAAAATGACCTAAATATTAATTCAATGACACAAATAAAGTTATTGGATGCACAAGATTGGTTAAAAACCCTAATTGGACAAGAATAAGCCTAGGGATGACGAAAATGACCTAATTGATCATCCAATGACACAAACACGCCTATTGGATGCACAAGATTGGTTAAAAACCCTAATTGCACAAGAATATGCCTAGGGAGGACGAAAATGACCTAAATGTAAATCCAATGACACAAATGAACTTATTGGATGCACAAGATTGGTTAAAAACCCTAATTGGACAAGAATAAGCCTATGGAGGACGAAAATGACCTAATTGATCATCCAATGACACAAACACACCTATTGGATGCACAAGATTGGTTAAAAACCCTAATTGCACAAGAATATGCCTAGGGAGGACGAAAATGACCTAAATGTAAATCCAATGACACAAATGAACTTATTGGATGCACAAGATTGGTTAAAAACCCTAATTGGACAAGAATATGCCTAGGGAGGACGAAAATGACCTAAATATTAATTCAATGATACTAACAAACTTATTGGATGCACAAGATTGGTTAAAACCCTAATTGGACAAGAATATGCCTAGGGAGGACGAAAATGGCCTAATTGATCATCCAATGACACAAACACACCTATTGGATGCACAAGATTGGTTAAAAACCATAATTGGACAAGAATAAGCCTAGGGAGGACGAAAATGACCTAATTGATCATCCAGTGACACAAACACACCTATTGGATGCATAAGATTGGTTAAAAACCCTAATTGGACAAGACTATGCCTAAGGAGGACGAAAATGACCTAAATATTAATTCAATGACACAAACAAAGTTATTGGATGCACAAGATTGGTTAAAAACCCTAATTGGACAAGAATAAGCCTAGGGATGACGAAAATGACCTAATTGATCATCCAATGACACAAACACACCTATTGGATGCACAAGATTGGTTAAAAACCCTAATTGCACAAGAATATGCCTAGGGAGGACGAAAATGACCTAAATGTTAATCCAATGACACAAATGAACTTATTGGATGCACAAGATTGGTTAAAAACCCTTATTGGACAAGAATAAGCCTAGGGAGGACGAAAATGACCTAAATGTTAATCCAATGACACAACTCAACTTATTGGATGCCAGGATTGGTTAAAAACCCTAATTGGACAAGAATAAGCCTAGGGAGGACGAAAATGACCTAATTGATCATCCAATGACACAAACACACCAATTGGATGCACAAGATTCGTTAAAAACCCTAATTGGACAAGAATATGCCTAGGGAGGACGAAAATGACCTAATTGATCATCCAATGACACAAACACACCTATTGGATGCACAAGATTGGTTAAAAACCCTAATTGGACAAGAATATGCCTAGGGAGGACGAAAATGACCTAAATATTAATTCAATGAAACAAACAAACTTTTTGGATGCACAAGATTGGTTAAAGACCCTAATTGGACAAGAATAAGCCTAGGGAGGACGAAAATGACCTAATTGATCATCCAATGACACAAACACACCTATTGGATGCACAAGATTGGTTAAAAACCCTAATTGGACAAGAATAAGCCTAGGGAGGACAAAAATGACCTAATTGATCACCCAATGATACAAACACACCTATTGGATGCACAAGATTGGTTAAAAACCCTAATTGGACAAGAATAAGCCTAGGGAGGACGAAAATGACCTAATTGATCATCCAATGACACAAACACACCTATTGGATGCACAAGATTGGTTAAAAACCCTAATTGGACAAGAATAAGCCTAGGGAGGACGAAAATGACCTAATTGATCATCCAATGACACAAACACACCTATTGGATGCACAAGATTGGTTAAAAACCCTAATTGGACAAGAATAAGCCTAGGGAGGACGAAAATGACCTAATTGATCATCCAATGACACAAACACATCTATTGGAAGCACAAGATTGGTTAGAAACCCTAGTTGGACAAGAATATGCCTAGGGAGGACGAAAATGACCTAATTGATCATCCAATGACACAAATGAACTTATTGGATGCACAAGATTGCTTAAAAACCCTAATTGGACAAAAATAAGCATAGAAAGGACGAAAATGACCTAATTGATCATCCAATGACACAAACACACCTATTGGATGCACAAGATTGGTTAAAAACCCTAATTGGACAAGAATAAGCCTAGGGAGGACGAAAATGACCTAATTGATCATCCAATGACACAAACACACCTATTGGATGCACAAGATTGGTTAAAAACCCTAATTGGACAAGAATAAGCCTAGGGAGGACGAAAATGACCTAATTGATCATCCAATGACACAAACACACCTATTGGATGCACAAGATTGGTTAAAAACCCTAATTGGACAAGAATAAGCCTAGGGAGGACGAAAATGACCTAATTGATCATCCAATGACACAAACACACCTATTGGATGCACAAGATTGGTTAAAAACCCTAATTGGACAAGAATAAGCCTAGGGAGAATGAAAATGACCTTAATGTTAATCCAATGACACAACTCAACTTATTGGATGCACAAGATTGGTTAAAAACCCTAATTGGACAAGAATAAGCCTAGGGAGGACGAAAATGACCTAATTGATCATCCAATGACACAAACACACCTATTGGATGCACAAGATTGGTTAAAAACCCTAATTGGACAAGAATAAGCCTAGGGAGGACGAAAATGACCTAATTGATCATCCAATGACACAAACACACCTATTAGATGCACAAGATTGGTTAAAAACCCTAATTGGACAAGAATATGCCTAGGGATGACGAAAATGACCTAAATATTAATTCAATGACACAAACAAAGTTAATGGATGCACAAGATTGGTTAAAAACCTTAATTGGACAAGAATAAGCCTAGGGAGGACGTAAATGACCTAATTGATCATCCAATGTCCCAAACAAACCTATTGGATGCACAAGATTGGTTAAAAACCCTAATTGGACAAGAATAAGCCTAGGGAGGACGAAAAAGACCTAATTGATCATCCAATGACACAAACACACCTATTGGATGCACAAGATTGGTTAAAAACCCTAATTGGACAAGAATAAGCCTAGGGAGGACGAAAACGACCTAATTGATCATCTATTGCCACAAACACACCTATTGGATGCACAAGATTGGTTAAACACCTATTGGTTGCACAAGATTGGTTAAAAACCCTAATTGGACAAGAATAAGCCTAGGGAGGACGAAAATAATCTAATTGATCATCCAATGACACATACACACCTATTGGATGCACAAGATTGGTTAAAAACCCTAATTGGACAAGAATATGCCTAGGGAGGACGAAAATGACCTAAATGTTAATCCAATGACACAAATAAATTTATTGGATGCACTAGATTGGTTAGAAACCCTAATTGGACAAGAATAAGCCTAGGGAGGACGAAAATGACCTAATTGATCATCCAATGACACAAACACACCTATTGGATGCACAAGATTGGTTAAAAACCCTAATTGGACAAGAATAAGCCTAGGGAGGACGAAAACGACCTAATTGATCATCTATTGCCACAAACACACCTATTGGATGCACAAGATTGGTTAAACACCTATTGGTTGCACAAGATTGGTTAAAAACCCTAATTGGACAAGAATAAGCCTAGGGAGGACGAAAATAATCTAATTGATCATCCAATGACACATACACACCTATTGGACGCACAAGATTGGTTAAAAACCCTAATTGGACAAGAATATGCCTAGGGAAGACGAAAATGACCTAAATATTAATTCAATGACACAAACAAACTTATCGGATGCACAAGATTGGCTAAAAACCCTAATTGGACAAGAATAAGCCTAGGGAGGACGAAAATGACCTAATTGATCATCCAATGACACAAACACACCTATAGGATGCAGAAGATTGGTTAAAAACCCTAACTAGACAAGAATATGCCTAGGGAAGACGAAAATGACCTAAATATTAATTCAATGACACAAACAAACTGATCGGATGCACAAGATTGGTTAAAAACCCTAATTGGACAAGAATAAGCCTAGGGAGGACGAAAATGACCGAATTGATCATCCAATGACGCAAACACACCTATTAGATGCACAAGATTGGTTAAAAACCCTAATTGGACAAGAATAAGCCTAGGGAGGACGAAAATGACCTAATTGATCATCCAATGACACAAACACACCTATTGGATGCACAAGATTGGTTAAAAACCCTAATTGGACAAGAATATGCCTAGGGAGGACGAAAATGACCTAATTGATCATCCAATGACACAAACAAACCTATTGGATGAACAAGATTGGTTAAAAACCCTAATTGGACAAGAATAAGCCTAGGGAGGACGAAAATGACCTAATTGATCATCCAAAGACACAAACACACCTATTGGATGCACAAGATTGGTTAAAAACCCTAATTGGACAAGAATATACCTAGGGAGGAGGAAAATGACCTAAATATTAATTCAATGACACAAACAAACTTATTGGATGCATAAGATTGGTTAAAAACCCTAATTGGACAAGAATAAGCCTAGGGAGGACGAAAATGACCTAATTGATCATCCAATGACACAAACACACCTATTGGATGCACAAGATTGGTTAAAAACCCTAATTGGACAAGAATAAGCCTAGGGAGGACGAAAATGACCTAATTGATTATCCAATGACACAAACACACCTATTGGATGCACAAGATTGGTTAAAAACCCTAATTAAAAAAGAATAAGCCTAGAGAGGCGAAAATGACCTAATTGATCATCCAATGACACAAACACACCTATTGGATGCACAAGATTGGTTTAAATCCCTAGTTGGACAAGAATATGCCTAGGGAGGACGAAAATGACCTAATTGATCATCCAATGACACAAATGAACTTATTGGATGAACAAGATTGGTTAAAAACCCTAATTGGACAAGAATAAGCCTAGGGAGGACGAAAATGACCTAATTGATCATCCAATGACACAAACACACCTATTGGATGCACAAGATTGGTTAAAAACCCTAATTGGACAAGAATAAGCCTAGGGAGGCTGAAAATTACTTTATTGATCATCCAATGACACAAATACACCTATTGGATGCACAAGATTGGTTAAAAACCCTAATTGGACAAGAATAAGCCTAGGGAGGACGAAAATGACCTAATTGATCATCCAATGACACAAACACACCTATTGGATGCACAAGATTGGTTAAAAACCCTAATTGGACAAGAATAAGCCTAGGGAGGACGAAAATGACCTAATTGATCATCCAATGACACAAATGCACCTATTGGATGCACAAGATTTGTTAAAAACCCTAATTGGACAAGAATAAGCCTAGGGAGGACGAAAATGACCTAATTGATCATCCAATGACACAAACACACCTATTGGATGCACAAGATTGGTTAAAAACCCTAATTGGACAAGAATAAGCCTAGGGAGGACGAAAATGACCTAATTGATCATCCAATGACACAAACACACCTATTGGATGCACAAGATTGGTTAAAAACCCTAATTGGACAAGAATAAGCCTAGGGAGGACGAAAATGACCTAATTGATCATCCAATGACACAAACACATCTATTGGATGCACAAAATTGGTTTAAAACCCAAGTTGGACAAGAATATGCCTAGGGAGGACGAAAATTACCTAATTGATCATCCAATGATACAAATGAACTTATTGGATGCACATGATTTGGTAAAAACCCGAATTGGACAAGAATAAGCCTAGGAAGGACGAAAATGACCTAATTGATCATCCAATGACACAAACACACCTATTGGATGCACAAGATTGGTTAAAAACCCTAATTGGACAAGAATATGCTTATGGAGGACGAAAATGACCTAAATTGATCATCCAATGACACAAACACACCTATCGGATGCACAAGATTGGTTAAAAACCCTAATTGGACAAGAATATGCCTAGGGAGGACGAAAATGACCTAAATTGATCATCCAATGACACAAACACACCTATTGGATGCACAAGATTGGTTAAAAACCCTAATTGGACAAGAATATGCCTAGGGAGGACGAAAATGACCTAATTGATCATCCAATGACACAAACAAACTTATTGGATGCACAAGGTTGGTTAAAAACCCTAATTGGACAAGAATAAGCCTAGGGAGGACGAAAATGACCTAAATGTTAATCCAATGACACAAATGAACTTATTGGATGCACAAGATTGGTTAAAAACCCTAATTGGACAAGAATAAGCCTAGGGTGGACGAAAATAACCTAAATGTTCATCAAATGACTAAACACACCTATTGGATGCACAAGATTGGTTAGAAACCCTAATTGGACAAGAATAAGCCTAGGGAGGACGAAAATGACCTAAATGTTCATCCAATGACACAAACACACCTATTGGATGCACAAGATTGGTTAAAAACCCTAATTGGACAAGAATAAGCCTAGGGAGGACGAAAATGACCTAAATGTTCACCCAATGACACAAATGAACTTTTTGGATGCACAAGATTGGTTAAAAACCCTAATTGGACAAGAACAAGCCTAGGGAGCACGAAAATGACCTAAATGTTCATCCAATGACACAAACACACCTATTGGATGCCCAAGATTGGTTAAAAACTCTAATTGGACAAGAATAAGCATAGGGAGTTCGAAAATGACCTAAATGTTCATCCAATGACACAAACACACCTATTGGATGCACAAGATTGGTTAGAAACCCTAATTGGACAAGAATAAGCCTAGGGAGGACGAAAATGACCTAAATGTTCATCCAATGACACAAACACACCTATTGGATGCACAAGATTGGTTAAAAACCCTAATTGGACAAGAATAATCCTAGGGAGGACGAAAATGACCTAAATGTTCATCCAATGACACAAATATACCTATTGGATGCACAAGATTGGTTAGAAACCCTAATTGGACAAGAATAAGCCTAGGGAGGACGAAAATGACCTAAATGTTAATCCAATGACACAAATGAACTTATTGGATGCACAAGATTGGTTAAAAACCCTAATTGGACAAGAATAAGCCTAGGGAGGACGAAAATAACCTAAATGTTCATCAAATGACTAAACACACCTATTGGATGCACAAGATTGGTTAGAATTCCTAATTGGACAAGAATAAGCCTAGGGAGGACGAAAATGACCTAAATGTTCACCCAATGACACAAATGAACTTACTGGATGCACAAGATTGGTTAAAAACCCTAATTGGACAAGAATAAGCCTAGGGAGGACGAAAATGACCTAAATGTTCATCCAATGACACAAATGAACTTATTGGATGCACAAGATTGGTTAAAAACCCTAATTAGATAAGAATAAGCATGGGGAGGAGGAAAATGACCTAAATATTCATCCAATGACACAAATGAACTTATTGGATGCACAAGATTGGTTAAAAACCCTAATTGGACAAGAATAAGCCTAGGGAGGACGAAAATGACCTAAATGTTCGTCCAATGACACAAACACACCAATTGGATGCACAAGATTGCATAAAAACCCTAATTGGACACGAATAAGCCTAGGGAGGACGAAAATGACCTAAATTTTCATCCAATGACACAAATGAACTTATTGGATGCACAAGATTGGTTAAAAACCCTAATTGGACAAGAATAAGCCTAGGGAGGACGAAAATGACCTAAATGTTCATCCAATGACACAAATGAACTTATTGGATGCACAAGATTGGTTAAAAACCCTAATTGAACAACAATAAGCCTAGGGAGGACGAAAATGACCTAAATGTTCATCCAATGACACAAACGCACCTATTGGGTGCACAAGATTGGCTTAAAACCCTAATAGGACAAGAATAAGACTTGGGAGGACGAAAATGACCTAAATGTTCATCCAATGACACAAACACACCTATTGGATGCACAAGATTGGTTAAAAACCCTAATTGGACAACAATAAGCCTAGGGAGGATGAAAATGACCTAAATGTTCATCTAATGACACAAACACACCTATTGGATGCACAAGATTGGTTAAAAACCCTAATTGCACAAAACTAAGCCTAGGGAGGACGAAAATAACTTAAATTTTCATCCAATGACACAAATGAACTTATTGGATGCACAAGATTGGTTAAAAACCCTAATTGGACAAGAATAAGCCTAGGGAGGACGAAAATGACCTAAATGTTCATCCAATGACACAAATGAACTTATTGGATGCACAAGATTGGTTAAAAACCCTAACTGGAAAAGAATAAGCCTAGGGAGGACGAAAATGACCTAATTGATCATCAATTGACACAAACACACCTATTGGATGCACAAGATTGGTTAAAAACCCTAATTGGACAAGAATATGCCTAGGGAGGACGAAAATGATCTAATTGATCATCCAATGACACATACACACCTATTAGATGCACAAGATTGGTTAAAAACCCTAATTGGACAAGAATAAGCCTAAGGAGGATGAAAATGACCTAATTGATCATCCATTGCCACAAACACACCTATTGGATGCACAAGATTGGTTAAAAACCCTAATTGGACAAGAATAAGCCTAAGGAGGATGAAAATGACCTAATTGATCATCCATTGCCACAAACACACCTATTGGATGCACAAGATTGGTTAAAAACCCTAATTGGACAAGAATATGCCTAGGGAGGACGAAAATGACCTAAATATTAATTCAATGAAACAAACAAACTTATTTGATGCACAAGATTGGTTAAAAACCTTAATTGGACAAGAATAAGCCTAGGGAGGACGAAAATGACCTAATTGATCATCCAATGACACAAACACACCTATTGGATGCACAAGATTGGTTAAAAACCCTAATTGGACAAGAATAAGCCTAGGGAGGACGAAAATGACCTAATTGATCATCTAGTGACACAAACACACCTATTGGATGCACAAGATTGTTTAAAAACCCTAATTGGACAAGAATAAGCCTAGGGAGGACCAAAATGACCTAATTGATCATCCAATGACACAAACACACCTATTGGAAGCACAAGATTGGTTAAAAACCCTAATTGGACAAGAATATGCCTAGGGAGGACGAAAATGACCTAAATGTTAATCCAATGACACAAATGAACTTATTGGATGCACACGATTGGTTAAAAACCCTAATTGGACAAGAATATGCCTAGGGAGGACGAAAATGACCTAATTGATCATCCAATGACACAAACACACCTATTGCATGCACAAGATTGGTTAAAAACCCTAATTGGACAAGAATATGCCTAAGGAGGACGAAAATGACCTAAATATTAATTCAATGACACAATCAAAGTTATTGGATACACAAGATTGGTTAAAAACCCTAATTGGACAAGAATAAGCCTAGGGAGGACGAAAATGACCTAATTGATCATCCAATGACACAAACACACCTATTGGATGCACAAGATTGGTTAAAAACCCTAATTGGACAAGAATAAGCCTAGGGAGGACGAAAATGACCTAATTGATCATCCAATGACATAAACACACCTATTGGATGCACAAGATTGGTTTAAAACCCTAGTTGAACAAGAATATGCCTAGGGAGGATGAAAATGACCTAATTGATCATCCAATGACACAAATGAACTTATTGGATGCACAAGATTTGTTAAAAACCCTAATTGGACAAGAATAAGCCTAGGGAGGACGAAAATGACCTAATTGATCATCCAATGACACAAACACACCTATTGGATGCACAAGATTGGTTAAAAACCCTAATTGGACAAGAATAAGCCTAGGGAGGACGAAAATGACCTAATTGATCATCCAATGACACAAACACACCTATTGGATGCACAAGATTGGTTAAAAACCCTAATTGGACAAGAATAAGCCCAGGGAGGACGAAAATGACCTAATTGATCATTCAATAACACAAACACACCTATTGGATGCACAAGATTGGTTAAAAACCCTAGTTGGACAAGAATATGCCTAGGGAGGACGAAAATGACCTAATTGATCATCCAATGACACAAATAAACTTATTGGATGCACAAGATTGGTTAAAAACCCTAGTTGTACAAGAATATGCCTAGGGAGGACAAAAATGACCTAATTGATCATCCAATGACACAAATGAACTTATTGGATGCACAAGATTTGTTAAAACCCTAATTGGACAAGAATAAGCCTAGGGAGGACGAAAATGACCTAATTGATCATCCAATGACACAAACACACCTATTGGATGCACAAGATTGGTTAAAAACCCTAATTGGACAAGAATAAGCCTAGGGAGGACGAAAATGACCTAATTGATCATCCAATGACACAAACACACCTATTGGATGCACAAGATTGGTTAAAAACCCTAAGTGGACAAGAATAAGCCTAGGGAGGACGAAAATGACTTAAATGTTAATCCAATGACAAAACTCAACTTATTGGATGCACAAGATTGGTTAAAAACCCTAATTGGACAAGAATAAGCCTAGGGAGGACGAAAATGACCTAATTGATCATCCAATGACACAAACACACCTATTGGATGCACAAGATTGGTTAAAAACCCTAATTGGACAAGAATAAGCCTAGGGAGGACGAAAATGACCTAATTGATCATCCAATGACACAAACACACCTATTGGATGCACAAGATTGGTTAAAAACCCTAATTGGACAAGAATAAGCCTAGGGAGGACGAAAATGACCTAATTGATCGTCCATTGCCACAAACACACCTATTGGATGCACAAGATTGGTTAAAAACCCTAATTGGACAAGAATATGCCAAGGGAGGACGAAAATGACCTAATTGATCATCCAATGACACAAACACACCTATTGGATGCACAAGATTGGTTAAAAACCCTAATTGGACAAGAATATGCCTAGGGAGGACAAAAATGACCTAAATATTAATTCAATGACACTAACAAACTTATTGGATTCACAAGATTGGTTAAAAACCCTAATTGGACAAGAAAAAGCCTAGGGAGGACGAAAATGACCTAATTGATCATCCAATGACACAAACACACCTATTGGATGCACAAGATTCGTTAAAAACCCTAATTGGACAAGAATAAGCATAGGGATGACGAAAATGAACTAACTGATCATCCAATGACACAAACACACCTATTGGATGAACAAGATTGGTTAAAAACCCTAATTGCACAAGAATATGCCTAGGGAGGACGAAAATGACCTAAATGTAAATCCAATGACACAAATGAACTTATTGGATGCACAAGATTGGTTAAAAACCCTAATTGGACAAGAATATGCCTAGGGAGGACGAAAATGACCTAAATATTAAATCAATGACACTAACAAACTTATTGGATGCACAAGGGAGGACGAAAATGACCTAATTGATCATCCAATGACACAAACACACCTATTGGATGCACAAGATTGGTTAAAAACCATAATTGGACAAGAATAAGCCTAGGGAGGACGAAAATGACCTAATTGATCATCCAGTGCGACAAACACACCTATTGGATGCACAAGATTGGTTAAAAACCCTAATTGGACAAGACTATGCCTAAGGAGGACGAAAATGACCTAAATATTAATTCAATGACACAAACAAAGTTATTGGATGCACAAGATTGGTTAAAAACCCTAATTGGACAAGAATAAGCCTAGGGATGACGAAAATGACCTAATTGATCATCCAATGACACAAACACACCTATTGGATGCACAAGATTGGTTAAAAACCCTAATTGGACAAAAATATGCCTAAGGAGGAAGAAAATGACCTAAATATTAATTCAATGACACAAACGAAGTTATTGGATGCACAAGATTCGTTAAAAACCCTAATTGGACAAGAAAAAGCCTAGGGAGGACGAAAAATGACCTAATTGATCATCGAATGACACAAACACACCTATTGGATGCACAAGATTCGTTAAAAACCCTAATTGGACAAGAATAAGCATAGGGATGACGAAAATGACCTAATTGATCATCCAATGACACAAACACACCTATTGGATGCACAAGATTGGTTAAAAACCCTAATTGCACAAGAATATGCCTAGGGAGGACGAAAATGACCTAAATGTAAATCCAATGACACAAATGAACTTATTGGATGCACAAGATTGGTTAAAAACCCTAATTGGACAAGAATATGCCTAGGGAGGACGAAAATGACCTAAATATTAATTCAATGACACTAACAAGCTTATTGGATGCACAAGATTGGTTAAAACCCTAATTGGACAAGAATAAGCCTAGGGAGGACGAAAATGACCTAATTGATTATCGAATGACACAAACACACCTATTGGATGCACAAGATTGGTTAAAAACCCTAATTGGACAAGAATAAGCCTAGGGAGGACGAAAATGACCTAAATGTTAATCCAATGACACAAATCAACTTATTGGATGCACAAGATTGGTTAAAAATTCTAATTGTACAAGAATAAGCCTAGGGAGGACGAAAATGACATAATTGATCATCCAATGACACAAACACACCTATTGGATGCACTAGATTCGTTAAAAACCCTAATTGGACAAGAATATGCCTAGGGACGACGAAAATGACCTAATTGATCATCCAATGACACAAACACAATTATTGGATGCACAAGATTGGTTAAAAACCCTAATTGGTCAAGAATATGCCTAGGGAGGACGAAAATGACCTAAATATTAATTCAATGAAACAAACAAACTTATTGGATGCACAAGAATCGTTAAAAACCCTAATTGGACAAGAATAAGCCTAGGGAGGACGAAAATGACCTAATTGATCATCCAATGACACAAACACACCTATTGGATGCACAAGATTGGTTAAAAACCCTAATTGGACAAGAATAAGCCTAGGGAGGACGAAAATGACCTAATTGATCATCCAATGACACAAACACACCTATTGGATGCACAAGATTGGTTAAAAACCCTAATTGGACAAGAATATGCCTAGGGAGGACAAAAATGACCTAAATATTAATTCAATGACACTAACAAACTTATTGGATGCACAAGATTGGTTAAAAACCCTAATTGGACAAGAAAAAGCCTAGGGAGGACGAAAATGACCTAATTGATCATCCAATGACACAAACACACCTTTTGGATGCACAAGATTCGTTAAAAACCCTAATTGGTCAAGAATAAGCATAGGGATGACGAAAATGACCTAATTGATCATCCAATGACACAAACACACCTATTGGATGCACAAGATTCATTAAAAACCCTAATTGGACAAGAATATGCCTAGGGACGACGAAAATGACCTAATTGATCATCCAATGACACAAACACACATATTGGATGCACAAGATTGGTTAAAAACCATAATTGGACAAGAATAAGCCTATGGAGGACGAAAATGACCTAATTGATCATCCAGTGACACAAACACACCTATTGGATGCACAAGATTGGTTAAAAACCCTAATTGGACAAGACTATGCCTAAGGAGGACGAAAATGACCTAAATATTAATTCAATGACACAAATAAAGTTATTGGATGCACAAGATTGGTTAAAAACCCTAATTGGACAAGAATAAGCCTACGGATGACGAAAATGACCTAATTGATCATCCAATGACACAAACACGCCTATTGGATGCACAAGATTGGTTAAAAACCCTAATTGCACAAGAATATGCCTAGGGAGGACGAAAATGACCTAAATGTAAATCCAATGACACAAATGAACTTATTGGATGCACAAGATTGGTTAAAAACCCTAATTGGACAAGAATAAGCCTATGGAGGACGAAAATGACCTAATTGATCATCCAATGACACAAACACACCTATTGGATGCACAAGATTGGTTAAAAACCCTAATTGCACAAGAATATGCCTAGGGAGGACGAAAATGACCTAAATGTAAATCCAATGACACAAATGAACTTATTGGATGCACAAGAATGGTTAAAAACCCTAATTGGACAAGAATATGCCTAGGGAGGACGAAAATGACCTAAATATTAAATCAATGACACTAACAAACTTATTGGATGCACAAGATTGGTTAAAACCCTAATTGGACAAGAATATGCCTAGGGAGGACGAAAATGACCTAATTGATCATCCAATGACACAAACACACCTATTGGATGCACAAGATTGGTTAAAAACCATAATTGGACAAGAATAAGCCTAGGGAGGGAGAAAATGACCTAATTGATCATCCAATGACACAAACACACCTATTGGATGCACAAGATTGGTTAAAAACCCTAATTGGACAAGAATAAGCCTAGGGAGGACGAAAATGACCTAATTGATCATCCAATGACACAAACACACCTATGGGATGCACAAGATTGGTTAAAAACCCTAATTGCACAAGAATATGCCAAGGGAGGACGAAAGTGACCTAATTTATCATCCAATGACACAAATGAACTTATTGGATGCACAAGATTAGTTAAAAACCCTAATTGGACAAGAATAAGCCTAGGGAGGACGAAAATGACCTAATTGATCATGCAATGACACAAACACACCTATTGGATGCACAAGATTGGTTAAAAACCCTAATTGGACAAGAATATGCCTAGGGAGGACGAAAATGACCTAATTGATCATCCAATGACACAAACACACCTATTGGATGCACAAGATTGGTTAAAAACCCTAATTGGACAAGAATAAGCCTAGGGAGGACGAAAATGACCTAAATGTTAATCCAATGACACAAATCAACTTATTGGATGCACAAGATTGGTTAAAAATCCTAATTGGACAATAATATGCCTAGGGAGGACGAAAATGACCTAATTGATCATCCAATGACACTAACACACCTATTGGATGCACAAGATTGGTTAAAAACCCTAATTGGACAAGAATATGCCTAGGGAGGACGAAAATGACCTAAATATTAATTCAATGACACAAACAAACTTATTGGATGCACAAGATTGGTTAAAAACCCTAATTGGACAAGAATAAGCCTAGGGAGGATGAAAATGACCTAATTGATCATCCAATGACACAAACACACTTATTGGATGCACAAGATTGGTTAAAAACCCTAATTGGACAAGAATAAGCCTAGGGAGGACGAAAATGACCTAATTGATCATCCAATGACACAAACACACCTATTGGATGCACAAGATTGGTTAAAAACCCTAATTGGACAAGAATAAGCCTAGGGAGGACGAAAATGACCTAATTGATCATCCATTGCCACAAACACACCTATGGGATGCACAAGATTGGTTAAAAACCCTAATTGGACAAGAATATGCCTTGGGAGGACGAAAATGACCTAATTGGTCATCCAATGACACAAACACACCTATTGGATGCAAAAGATTGGTTAAAAACCCTAATTGGACAAGAATAAGCCTAGGGAGGACGAAAATGACCTAATTGATCATCCAATGACACAAACACACCTATTGGATGCACAAGATTGGTTAAAAACCCTAATTGGACAAGAATAAGCCTAGGGAGGACGAAAATGACCTAATTGATCATCCAATGACACAAACACACCTATTGGATGCACAAGATTGGTTAAAAACCATAATTGGACAAGAATAAGCCTATGGAGGACGAAAATGACATAATTGATCATCCAATGACACAAACACACCTATTGGATGCACAAGATTGGTTTAAAACCCTAGTTGGACAAGAATATGCCTAGGGAGGACGAAAATGACCTAATTGATCATCCAATGACACAAATGAACTTATTGGATGCACATGATTGGTTAAAAACCCTAATTGGAGAAGAATAAGCCTAGGGAGGATGAAAATGACCTAATTGATCATCCAATGACACAAACACACCTATTGGATGCACAAGATTGGTTAAAAACCCTAATTGGACAAGAATATGCCTAGGGAGGACGAAAATGACCTAATTGATCATGCAATGACACAAACACACCTATTGGATGCACAAGATTGGTTAAAAACCCTAATTGGACAAGAATATGCCTAGGGAGGACAAAAATGACCTAAATATTAATTCAATGACACTAACAAACTTATTGGATGCACAAGATTGGTTAAAAACCCTAATTGGACAAGAAAAAGCCTAGGGAGGACGAAAATGACCTAATTGATCATCCAACGACACAAACACACCTATTGGATGCACAAGATTCGTTAAAAACCCTAATTGGACAAGAATAAGCATAGGGATGACGAAAATGACCTAATTGATCATCCAATGACACAAACACACCTATTGGATGAACAAGATTGGTTAATAACCCTAATTGCACAAGAATATGCCTAGGGAGGACGAAAATGACCTAAATGTAAATCCAATGACACAAATGAACTTATTGGATGCACAAGATTGGTTAAAAACCCTAATTGGACAAGAATATGCCTAGGGAGGACGAAAATGACCTAAATATTAAATCAATGACACTAACAAACTTATTGGATGCACAAGGGAGGACGAAAATGACCTAATTGATCATCCAATGACACAAACACACCTATTGGATGCACAAGATTGGTTAAAAACCATAATTGGACAAGAATAAGCCTAGGGAGGACGAAAATGACCTAATTGATCATCCAGTGCGACAAACACACCTATTGGATGCACAAGATTGGTTAAAAACCCTAATTGGACAAGACTATGCCTAAGGAGGACGAAAATGACGTAAATATTAATTCAATGACACAAACAAAGTTATTGGATGCACAAGATTGGTTAAAAACCCTAATTGGACAAGAATAAGCCTAGGGATGACGAAAATGACCTAATTGATCATCCAATGACACAAACACACCTATTGGATGCACATGATTGGTTAAAAACCCTAATTGGACAAGAATATGCCTAAGGAGGAAGAAAATGACCTAAATATTAATTCAATGACACAAACGAAGTTATTGGATGCACAAGATTGGTTAAAATCCCTAATTTGACAAGAATAAGCCTAGGGATGACGAAAATGACCTAATTGATCATCCAATGACACAAACACACCTATTGGATGCACAAGATTGGTTAAAAACCATAATTGGACAAGAATAAGCCTAGGGAGGACGAAAATGACCTAATTGATCATCCAGTGCGACAAACACACCAATTGGATGAACAAGATTGGTTAAAAACCCTAATTGGACAAGACTATGCCTAAGGAGGACGAAAATGACCTAAATATTAATTCAATGACACAAACAAAGTTATTGGATGCACAAGATTGGTTAAAAACCCTAATTGGACAAGAATAAGCCTAGGGATGACGAAAATGACCTAATTGATCATTCAATGACACAAACACACCTATTGGATGCACAAGATTGGTTAAAAACCCTAATTGCACAAGAATATGCCTAGGGAGGACGAAAATGACCTAAATGTAAATCCAATGACACAAATGAACTTATTGGATGCACAAGATTGGTTAAAAACCCTAATTGGACAAGAATAAGCCTAGGGAGGACGAAAATGACCTAATTGATTATCGAATGACACAAACACACCTATTGGATGCACAAGATTGGTTAAAAACCCTAATTGGACAAGAATAAGCCTAGGGAGGACGAAAATGACCTAAATGTTAATCCAATGACACAAATCAACTTATTGGATGCACAAGATTGGTTAAAAATTCTAATTGTACAAGAATAAGCCTAGGGAGGACGAAAATGACATAATTGATCATCCAATGACACAAACACACCTATTGGATGCACAAGATTCGTTAAAAACCCTAATTGGACAAGAATATGCCTAGGGACGACGAAAATGACCTAATTGATCATCCAATGACACAAACACAATTATTGGATGCACAAGATTGGTTAAAAACACTAATTGGACAAGAATATGCCTAGGGAGGACGAAAATGACCTAAATATTAATTCAATGAAACAAACAAACTTATTGGATGCACAAGAATCGTTAAAAACCCTAATTGGACAAGAATAAGCCTAGGGAGGACGAAAATGACCTAATTGATCATCCAATGACACAAACACACCTATTGGATGCACTAGATTGGTTAAAAACCCTAATTGGACAAGAATAAGCCTAGGGAGGACGAAAATGACCTAATTGATCATCCATTGCCTCAAACTCACCTATTGGATGCACAAGATTGGTTAAAAACCCTAATTGGACAAAAATATTCCTAGGGAGGACGAAAATGACCTAATTGATCATGCAATGACACAAACACACCTATTGGATGCACAAGATTGGTTAAAATCCCTAATTGGACAAGAATATGCCTAGGGAGGACAAAAATGACCTAAGTATTAATTCAATGACACTAACAAACTTATTGGATGCACAAGATTGGTTAAAACCCTAATTGGACAAGAATATGCCTAGGGAGGACGAAAATGACCTAATTGATCATCCAATGACACAAACACACATATTGGATGCACAAGATTGGTTAAAAACCATAATTGGACAAGAATAAGCCTATGGAGGACGAAAATGACCTAATTGATCATCCAGTGACACAAACACACCTATTGGATGCACAAGATTGGTTAAAAACCCAAATTGGACAAGACTATGCCTAAGGAGGACGAAAATGACCTAAATATTAATTCAATGACACAAATAAAGTTATTGGATGCACAAGATTGGTTAAAAACCCTAATTGGACAAGAATAAGCCTAGGGATGACGAAAATGACCTAATTGATCATCCAATGACACAAACACACCTATTGGATGCACAAGATTGGTTAAAAACCCTAATTGCACAAGAATATGCCTAGGGAGGACGAAAATGACCTAAATGTAAATCCAATGACACAAATGAACTTATTGGATGCACAAGATTGGTTAAAAACCCTAATTGGACAAGAATATGCCTAGGGAGGACGAAAATGACCTAAATATTAATTCAATGACACTAACAAACTTATTGGATGCACAAGATTGGTTAAAACCCTAATTGGACAAGAATAAGCCTAGGGAGGACGAAAATGACCTAATTGATTATCGAATGACACAAACACACCTATTGGATGCACAAGATTGGTTAAAAACCCTAATTGGACAAGACTATGCCTAAGGAGGACGAAAATGACCTAAATATTAATTCAATGACACAAACAAAGTTATTGGATGCACAAGATTGGTTAAAAACCCTAATTGGACAAGAATAAGCCTAGGGATGACGAAAATGACCTAATTGATTATCGAATGACACAAACACACCTATTGGATGCACAAGATTGGTTAAAAACCCTAATTGGACAAGAATAAGCCTAGGGAGGACGAAAATGACCTAAATGTTAATCCAATGACACAAATCAACTTATTGGATGCACAAGATTGGTTAAAAATTCTAATTGTACAAGAATAAGCCTAGGGAGGACGAAAATGACATAATTGATCATCCAATGACACAAACACACCTATTGGATGCACTAGATTCGTTAAAAACCCTAATTGGACAAGAATATGCCTAGGGACGACGAAAATGACCTAATTGATCATCCAATGACACAAACACACCTATTGGATGCACAAGATTGGTTAAAAACCCTAATTGGACAAGAATATGCCTAGGGAGGACGAAAATGACCTAATTGATCATCCAATGACACAAACACACCTATTGGATGCACACGATTCGTTAAAAACCCTAATTGGACAAGAATATGCATAGGGAGGACGAAAATGACCTAATTGATCATCCAATGACACAAACACACCTATTGGATGCACAAGATTCGTTAAAAACCCTAATTGGACAAGAATATGCCTAGGGAGGACGAAAATGACCTAATTGATCATCCAATGACACAAACACACCTATTGGATGCACAAGATTGGTTAAAAACCCTAATTGGACAAGAATATGCCTAGGGAGGAAGAAAATGACCTAAATATTAATTCAAAGAAACAGACAAGCTTATTGGATGCACAAGATTGGTTAAAAACCCTAATTAGACAAGAATATGCCTAGGGAGGACGAAAATGACCTAATTGATCATCCAATGACACAAACACACCTATTGGATGCACAAGATTGGTTAAAAACCCTAATTGGAAGAGAATAAGCCTAGGGAGGACGAAAATGACCTAATTGATCATCCAATGACACAAACACACCTATTGGATGCACAAGATTGGTTAAAAACCCTAATTGGACAAGAATATGCCTAGGGAGGACGAAAATGACCTAATTGATCATCCAATGACACAAACACACCTATTGGATGCACAAGATCGGTTAAAAATCCTAACTGGACAAGAATAAGCCTAGGGAGGACGAAAATGACCTAATTGATCATCCAATGACACAAACACACCTATTGGATGCACAAGATTGGTTAAAAACCCTAATTGGACAAGAATATGCCTAGGGAGGACGAAAATGACCTAATTGATCATCCAATGACACAAACACACCTATTGGATGCACAAGATTGGTTAAAAACCCTAATTGGACAAGAATATGCCTAGGGAGGACGAAAGTCACCTAAATATTAATTCAATGACACAAACAAACTTATTGGATGCACAAGATTGGTTAAAAACCCTAGTTGGACAAGAATAAGCATAGGGAGGACGAAAATGACCTAATTGATCATCCAATGACACAACCACACCTATAGGATGCACAAGATTGGTTAAAAACCCTAATTGGACAAGAATAAGCCTAGGGAGGACGAAAATGACCTAATTGATCATCCAATGACACAAACACACCTATTGGATGCACAAGATTGGTTAAAAACCCTAATTGGACAAGAATATGCCTAGGGAGGACGAAAATGACCTAATTGATCATCCAATGACACAAACACACCTATTGGATGCACAAGATTGGTTAAAAACCCTAATTGGACAAGAATATGCCTAGGGAGGACGAAAATGACCTAAATATTAATTCAATGACACAAACAAACTTATTGGATGCACAAGATTGGTTAAAAACCCTAATTGGATAATAATATGCCTAGGGAGGACGAAAATGACCTAATTGATCATCCAATGACACTAATGAACTTATTGGATGCACAAGATTGGTTAAAAACCCTAATTGGACAAGAATAAGCCTAGGGAGGACGAAAATGACCTAATTGATCATCCAATGACACAAACACACCTATTGGATGCACAAGATTGGTTAAAAACCCTAATTGGACAAGAATATGCCTAGGGAGGACGAAAATGACCTAATTGATCATCCAATGACACAAACACACTTATTGGATGCACAAGATTGGTTAAAAACCCTAATTGGATAAGAATATGCATAGGGAGGATGAAAATGACCTAATTGATCATCCAATGACACAAACACACCTATTGGATGCACAAGATTGGTTAAAAACCCTAATTGGACAAGAATATGCCTAGGCAGGAAGAAAATGACCTAAATATTAATTTAATGACACAAACACACTTATCGGATGCACAAGATTGGTTAAAAACCCTAATTGGACAAGAATAAGCCTAGGGAGGACGAAAATGACCTAATTGATCATCCAATGACACAAACACACCTATTGGATGCACAAGATTGGTTAAAAACCCTAATTGGACAAGAATATGCCTAGGGAGGACGAAAATGACCTAATTGATCATCCAATGACACAAACACACCTATTGGATGCCCAAGATTGCTTAAAAACCCAAATTGGACAAGAATATGCCTAGGGAGGACGAAAATGACCTAAATATTAATTCAATGACACAAACAAACTTATCGGATGCACAAGATTGGTTAAAAACCCTAATTGGACAAGAATAAGCCTAGGGAGGACGAAAATGACCTAATTGATCATCCAATGACACAAACACACCTATTGGATGCACCAGATTGGTTAAAAACCCTAATTGGACAAGAATAAGCCTAGGGAAGATCAAAATGACGTAATTAATCATCCAATGACACAAACACACCTATTGGATGCACAAGATTGGTTAAAAACCCTAATTGGACAAGAATAAGCCTAGGGACGAAGAAAATGACATAATTTATCATCCAATGACATAAACACACCTATTGGATGCACAAGATTGGTTAAAAACCCTAATTGGACAAGAATAAGCCTAGGGAGGACGAAAATGACCTAAATGTTAATCCAATGACACAAATGAACTTATTGGATGCACAAGATTGGTTAAAAACCCTAATTGGACAAGAATAAGCCTAGGGAGGACGAAAATGACCTAATTGATCATCCAATGACACAAACACACCTATTGGATGCACAAGATTGGTTAAAAACCCTAATTGGACAAGAATAAGCCTAGGGAGGAAGAAAATGACCTAATTGATCATCCAGTGACACAAACACACCTATTAGATGCACAAGATTGGTTAAAAACCCTAATTGGACAAGAATAAGCCTAGGGAGGACGAAAATGACCTAATTGATCATCCAATGACACAAACACACCTATTGGATGCACAAGATTGGTTAGAAACCCTAATTGGACAAGAATATGCCTAGGGAGGACGAAAATGATCTAAATATTAATTCATTGACACAAACAAACTCATTGGATGCACAAGATTGGTTAAAAACCCTAATTGGACATTAATAAGCCTAGAGAGGACGAGAATGACCTAATTGATCATCCAATGACACAAACACACCTATTGGAAGCACAAGATTGGTTAAAAACCCTAATTGGACAAGAATAAGCCTAGGGAGGACGAAAATGACCTAATTGATCATCCAATGACACAAACACACCTATTGGATGCACAAGATTGGTTAAAAACCCTAATTGGACAAGAATATGCCTAGGGAGGACGAAAATGACCTAATTGATCATCCAATGACACAAACACACCTATTGGATGCACAAGATTGGTTAAAAACCCTAATTGGACAAGAATATGCCTAGGGAGGACGAAAATGACCTAAATATTAATTCAATGAAACACACAAACTTATTGGATGCACAAGATTGGTTAAAAACCCTAATTGGACAAGAATAAGCCTAGGGAGGACGAAAATGACCTAATTGATCATCCAATGACACAAACACACCTATTGGATGCAAAAGATTGGTTAAAAACCCTAATTGGACAAGAATAAGCCTACGGAGGACGAAAATGACCTAATTGATCATCCAATGACACAAACACACCTATTGGATGCACAAGATTGGTTAAAAACCCTAGTTGGACAAGAACATGCCTAGGGAGGACGCAAATGACCTAATTGATCATCCAATGACACTAATGAACTTATTGGATGCACAAGATTGGTTAAAAACCCTAATTGGACATGAATAAGCCTAGCGAGGACGAAAATGACCTAATTGATCATCCAATGACACAAACACATCTATTGGATGCACAAGATTGGTTAAAAACCCTAATTGGATAAGAATATGCATAGGGAGGACGAATATGACCTAAATGTTAATCCAATAACACAAATGAACTTATTGGATGCACAAGATTGGTTAAAAACCCTAATTGGACAAGAATAAGCCTAGGGAGAACGAAAATGACCTAAACGTTAATCCAATGACACAACTCAACTTATTGGATGCACAAGATTGGTTAAAAACCCTAATTGGACAAGAATAAGCCTAGGGAGGACGAGAATGACCTAATTGATCATCCAATGACACAAACACACCTATTGGATGCACAAGATTGGTTAAAAACCCTAATTGGACAAGAATATGCCTAGGGAGGACGAAAATGACCTAATTGATCATCCAATGACAC
Source organism: Cicer pinnatifidum (assembly GCA_037974775.1). Classification (NCBI taxonomy): domain Eukaryota; kingdom Viridiplantae; phylum Streptophyta; class Magnoliopsida; order Fabales; family Fabaceae; genus Cicer; species Cicer pinnatifidum. The sequence continues at coordinate 1,987 of JBBPBR010001495.1, read as the reverse complement.
AAACACACCTATTGGATGCACAAGATTGGTTAAAAACCCTAATTGGACAAGAATATGCCTAGGGAGGACAAAAATGACCTAAATATTAATTCAATGACACTAACAAACTTATTGGATTCACAAGATTGGTTAAAAACCCTAATTGGACAAGAAAAAGCCTAGGGAGGACGAAAATGACCTAATTGATCATCCAATGACACAAACACACCTATTGGATGCACAAGATTCGTTAAAAACCCTAATTGGACAAGAATAAGCATAGGGATGACGAAAATGAACTAACTGATCATCCAATGACACAAACACACCTATTGGATGAACAAGATTGGTTAAAAACCCTAATTGCACAAGAATATGCCTAGGGAGGACGAAAATGACCTAAATGTAAATCCAATGACACAAATGAACTTATTGGATGCACAAGATTGGTTAAAAACCCTAATTGGACAAGAATATGCCTAGGGAGGACGAAAATGACCTAAATATTAAATCAATGACACTAACAAACTTATTGGATGCACAAGGGAGGACGAAAATGACCTAATTGATCATCCAATGACACAAACACACCTATTGGATGCACAAGATTGGTTAAAAACCATAATTGGACAAGAATAAGCCTAGGGAGGACGAAAATGACCTAATTGATCATCCAGTGCGACAAACACACCTATTGGATGCACAAGATTGGTTAAAAACCCTAATTGGACAAGACTATGCCTAAGGAGGACGAAAATGACGTAAATATTAATTCAATGACACAAACAAAGTTATTGGATGCACAAGATTGGTTAAAAACCCTAATTGGACAAGAATAAGCCTAGGGATGACGAAAATGACCTAATTGATCATCCAATGACACAAACACACCTATTGGATGCACAAGATTGGTTAAAAACCCTAATTGGACAAGAATATGCCTAAGGAGGAAGAAAATGACCTAAATATTAATTCAATGACACAAACGAAGTTATTGGATGCACAAGATTGGTTAAAATCCCTAATTTGACAAGAATAAGCCTAGGGATGACGAAAATGACCTAAATGATCATCCAATGACACAAACACACCTATTGGATGCACAAGATTGGTTAAAAACCATAATTGGACAAGAATAAGCCTAGGGAGGACGAAAATGACCTAATTGATCATCCAGTGCGACAAACACACCAATTGGATGAACAAGATTGGTTAAAAACCCTAATTGGACAAGACTATGCCTAAGGAGGACGAAAATGACCTAAATATTAATTCAATGACACAAACAAAGTTATTGGATGCACAAGATTGGTTAAAAACCCTAATTGGACAAGAATAAGCCTAGGGATGACGAAAATGACCTAATTGATTATCGAATGACACAAACACACCTATTGGATGCACAAGATTGGTTAAAAACCCTAATTGGACAAGAATAAGCCTAGGGAGGACGAAAATGACCTAAATGTTAATCCAATGACACAAATCAACTTATTGGATGCACAAGATTGGTTAAAAATTCTAATTGTACAAGAATAAGCCTAGGGAGGACGAAAATGACATAATTGATCATCCAATGACACAAACACACCTATTGGATGCACTAGATTCGTTAAAAACCCTAATTGGACAAGAATATGCCTAGGGACGACGAAAATGACCTAATTGATCATCCAATGACACAAACACAATTATTGGATGCACAAGATTGGTTAAAAACCCTAATTGGACAAGAATATGCATAGGGAGGACGAAAATGACCTAAATATTAATTCAATGAAACAAACAAACTTATTGGATGCACAAGAATCGTTAAAACCCCTAATTGGACAAGAATAAGCCTAGGGAGGACGAAAATGACCTAATTGATCATCCAATGACACAAACACACCTATTGGATGCACAAGATTGGTTAAAAACCCTAATTGGACAAGAATAAGCCTAGGGAGGACGAAAATGACCTAATTGATCATCCAATGACACAAACACACCTATTGGATGCACAAGA
>JBBPBR010001494.1:34180-53559 GCA_037974775.1 Cicer pinnatifidum | reverse complement strand
TCATCCCTATGCTTATTCTTGACCAATTAGGGTTTTTAACGAATCTTGTGCATCCAAAAGGTGTGTTTGTGTCATTGGATGATCAATTAGGTCATTTTCGTCCTCCCTAGGCTTTTTCTTGTCCAATTAGGGTTTTTAACCAATCTTGTGCATCCAATAAGTTTGTTAGTGTCATTGAATTAATATTTAGGTCATTTTTGTCCTCCCTAGGCATATTCTTGTCCAATTAGGGACTTTAACCAATCTTGTGCATCCAATAATTGTGTTTGTGTCATTGGATGATCAATTAGGTCATTTTCGTCGTCCCTAGGCATATTCTTGTCCAATTAGGGTTTTTAATGAATCTTGTGCATCCAATAGGTGTGTTTGTGTCATTGGATGATCAATTATGTCATTTTCGTCCTCCCTAGGCTTATTCTTTTACAATTAGAATTTTTAACCAATCTTGTGCATCCAATAAGTTGATTTGTGTCATTGGATGATCAATTAGGTCATTTTCGTCCTCCCTAGGCTTATTCTTGTCCAATTAGGGTTTTTAACCAATCTTGTGTATCCAATAGGTGTGTTTGTGTCATTCGATAATCAATTAGGTCATTTTCGTCCTCCCTAGGCTTATTCTTGTCCAATTAGGGTTTTTAACCAATCTTGTGCATCCAATAAGTTCATTTGTGTCATTGGATTTACATTTAGGTCATTTTCGTCCTCCCTAGGCATATTCTTGTGCAATTAGGGTTTTTAACCAATCTTGTGCATCCAATAGGTGTGTTTGTGTCATTGGATGATCAATTAGGTCATTTTCGTCATCCCTAGGCTTATTCTTGTCCAATTAGGGTTTTTAACCAATCTTGTGCATCCAATAAGTTGATTTGTGTCATTGAATTAATATTTAGGTCATTTTCGTCCTCCTTAGGCATAGTCTTGTCCAATTAGGGTTTTTAACCAATCTTGTGCATCCAATAGGTGTGTTTGTGTCACTGGATGATCAATTAGGTCATTTTCGTCCTCCATAGGCTTATTCTTGTCCAATTATGGTTTTTAACCAATCTTGTGCATCCAATATGTGTGTTTGTGTCATTGGATGATCAATTAGGTCATTTTCGTCGTCCCTAGGCATATTCTTGTCCAATTAGGGTTTTTAATGAATCTTGTGCATCCAATAGGTGTGTTTGTGTCATTGGATGATCAATTAGGTCATTTTCGTCATCCCTATGCTTATTCTTGACCAATTAGGGTTTTTAACGAATCTTGTGCATCCAAAAGGTGTGTTTGTGTCATTGGATGATCAATTAGGTCATTTTCGTCCTCCCTAGGCTTTTTCTTGTCCAATTAGGGTTTTTAACCAATCTTGTGCATCCAATAAGTTTGTTAGTGTCATTGAATTAATATTTAGGTCATTTTTGTCCTCCCTAGGCATATTCTTGTCCAATTAGGGTTTTTAACCAATCTTGTGCATCCAATAATTGTGTTTGTGTCATTGGATGATCAATTAGGTCATTTTCGTCGTCCCTAGGCATATTCTTGTCCAATTAGGGTTTTTAATGAATCTTGTGCATCCAATAGGTGTGTTTGTGTCATTGGATGATCAATTAGGTCATTTTCGACCTCCCTAGGCATATTCTTGTCCAATAAGGGTTTTTAACGAATCTTGTGCATCCAATAGGTGTGTTTGTGTCATTGGATGATCAATTAGGTCATTTTCGTCCTCCCTAGGCTTATTCTTATCCAATTAGGGTTTTTAACCAATCTTGTGCATCCAATAAGTTGAGTTGTGTCATTGGATTAACATTTAGGTCATTTTCGTTCTCCCTACGCTTATTCTTGTCCAATTAGGGTTTTTAACCAATCTTGTGCATCCAATAGGTGTGTGTGTGTCATTCGATGATCAATTAGGTCATTTTCGTCGTCCCTAGGCTTATTCTTGTCCAATTGGGGTTTTTAACCAATGTTGTGCATCCGATAAGTTTGTTTGTGTCATTGAATTAATATTTAGGTCATTTTCGTCCTCCTTAGGCATATTCTTGTCCAATTAGGGTTTTTAACCAATCTTGTGCATCCAATAGGTGTGTTTGTGTCATTGGATGATCAATTAGGTCATTTTCGTCCTCGCTAGGCTTATTCTTGTCCAATTAGGGTTTTTAACCAATCTTGTGCATCCAATAACTTTGTTTGTGTCATTGAATTAATATTTAGGTCATTTTTCGTCCTCCCTAGGCATATTCTAGTCCAATTAGGGTTTTTAACCAATCTTGTGCATCCAATAGGTGTGTTTGTGTCATTGGATGATCAATTAGGTCATTTTCGTCCTCCCTAGGCTTATTCTTGTCCAATTAAGGTTTTTAACCAATCTTGTGCATCCAATCAGTTTGTTTGTGTCATTGAATTAATATTTAGGTCATTTTCGTCCTCCCTAGGCATATTCTTGTCCAATTAGGGTTTTTAACCAATCTTGTGCATCCAATAGGTGTGTTTGTGTCATTGGATGATCAATTAGGTCATTTTCGTCCTCCCTAAGCTTATTCTTGTCCAATTAGGGTTTTTAACAAATCTTGTGCATCCAATAAGTTCATTTGTGTCATTGGATGATCAATTAGGTCATTTTCGTCCTCCCTAGGCTTATTCTTGTCCAATTAGGGTTTTTAACCAATCTTGTGCATCCAATAGGTGTGTTTGTGTCATTGGATGATCAATTAGGTCATTTTCGTCCTCCCTTGAATAATTCTTGTCAAATTAGGGTTTTTAACCAATGTTGTGCATCCAATAACTTTGTTTGTGTCATTGTATTAATATTTGGGTCATTTTCGTCCTCCCTAGGCATATTCTTGTCCAATTAGGGTTTTTAACCAATCTTGTGCATCCAATAGGTGTGTTTGTGTCATTGGATGATCAATTAGGTCATTTTCGTCCTCCCTAGGCTTATTCTTGTCCAATTAGGGTTTTTAACCAATCTTGTGCATCCAATAGGTGTGTTTGTGTCATTGGATGATCAATTAGGTCATTTTCGTCCTCCCTATGCTTGTTCTTGTCCAATTAGGGTTTTTAACCAATCTTGTGCATCCAATAGGTGTGTTTGTGTCATTGGATGATCAATTAGGTCATTTTCGTCCTCCCTAGGCTTATTCTTGTCCAATTAGGGTTTTTAACCAATCTTGTGCATCCAATAAGTTTGTTTGTGTCATTGAATTAATATTTAGGTCATTTTCGTCCTCCCTATGCATATTCTTGTTCAATTAGGGTTTTTAACCAATCTTGTGCATCCAATAGGTGTGTTTGTGTCATTGGATGATCAATTAGGTCATTTTCGTCCTCCCTAGGCTTATTCTTGTCCAATTAGGGTTTTTAACCAATCTTGTGCATCCAATAGGTGTGTTTGTGTCATTGGATGATCAATTAGGTCATTTTCGTCCTCCCTAGGCTTATTCTTGTCCAATTAGGGTTTTTAACCAATCTTTTGCATCCAATAGGTGTGTTTGTGTCATTGGATGACCAATTAGGTCATTTTCGTCCTCCCAAGGCATATTCTTGTCCAATTAGGGTTTTTAACCAATCTTGTGCATCCCATAGGTGTGTTTGTGGCAATGGATGATCAATTAGGTCATTTTCGTCCTCCCTAGGCTTATTCTTGTCCAATTAGGGTTTTTAACCAATCTTGTGCATCCAATAGGTGTGTTTGTGTCATTGGATGATCAATTAGGTCATTTTCGTCCTCCCTAGGCTTATTCTTGTCCAATTAGGGTTTTTAACCAATCTTGTGCATTCAATAAGTTCATTTGTGTCATTGGATTAACATTTAGGTCATTTTCGTCCTCCCTAGTCATATTCTTGTCCAATTAGGGTTTTTAACCAATCTTGTGCATCCAATAGGTGTGTTTGAGTCATTGGATGATCAATTAGGTCATTTTCGTCCTCCCTAGGCATATTCTTGTCCAATTAGGGTTTGTAACGAATCTTGTGCATCAAATTGGTGTGTTTGTGTCATTGGATGATCAATTAGGTCATTTTCGTCCTCCCTAGGCTTATTCTTGTCCAATTAGGGTTTTTAACCAATCTTGTGCATCCAATAGGTGTGTTTGTGTCATTGGATGATCAATTAGGTCATTTTCGTCCTCCTTAGGCTTATTCTTGTCCAATTAGGGTTTTTAACCAATCTTGTGCATCCAATAAGTTCATTTGTGTCATTGGATTAACATTTAGCTCATTTTCGTCCTCCCTAGGCATATTCTTATCCAATTAGGGTTTTTAACCAATCTTGTGCATCCAATAAGTTGAGTTGTGTCATTGAATTAATATTTAGGTCATTTTCGTCCTCCCTAGGCATATTCTTGTCCAATTAGGGTTTTTAATCAATCTTGTGCATCCAATTGGTGTGTTTGTGTCATTGGATGATCAATTAGGTCATTTTCGTCCTCCCTAGGCTTATTCTTGTCCAATTAGGGTTTTTAACCAATCTTGTGCATCCAATAGGTGTGTTTGTGTCATTGGATGATCAATTAGGTCATTTTCGTCCTCCCTAGGCTTATTCATGTCCAATTACGGTTTTTAACAAATCTTGTGCATCCAATAAGTTCATTTGTGTCATTGGATGATCAATTAGGTCATTTTCATCCTCCCTAGGCTTATTCTTGTCCAATTAGGGTTTTTAACCAATCTTGTGCATCCAATAACTTTGTTTGTGTCATTGAATTAATATTTAGGTCATTTTCGTCCTCCCTAAGCATATTCTTGTCCCACTAGGGTTTTTAACCAATCTTGTGCTTCCAATAGGTGTATTTGTGTCATTGGATGATCAATTAGGTCATTTTCGTCCTCCCTAGGCTTATTCTTGTCCAATTAGGGTTTTTAACCAATCAGTGCAACCAATTGGTGTGTTTGTGTCATTGGATGATCAATTAGGTCATTTTCGTCCTCCCTAGGCTTATTCTTGTCCAATTAGGGTTTTTAACCAATCTTGTGCATCCAATAGGTGTGTTTGTGTCATTGGATGATCAATTAGGTCATTTTCGTCCTCCCTAGGCTTATTCTTGTCCAATTAGGGTTTTTAACCAATCTTGTGCATCCAATAGGTGTGTTTGTGTCATTGGATGATCAATTAGGTCATTTTCGTCCTTTCTATGCTTATTTTTGTCCAATTAGGGTTTTTAAGCAATCTTGTGCATCCAATAAGTTCATTTGTGTCATTGGATGATCAATTAGGTCATTTTCGTCCTCCCTAGGCATATTCTTGTCCAACTAGGGTTTCTAACCAATCTTGTGCTTCCAATAGATGTGTTTGTGTCATTGGATGATCAATTAGGTCATTTTCGTCCTCCCTAGGCTTATTCTTGTCCAATTAGGGTTTTTAACCAATCTTGTGCATCCAATAGGTGTGTTTGTGTCATTGGATGATCAATTAGGTCATTTTCGTCCTCCCTAGGCTTATTCTTGTCCAATTAGGGTTTTTAACCAATCTTGTGCATCCAATAGGTGTGTTTGTGTCATTGGATGATCAATTAGGTCATTTTCGTCCTCCCTAGGCATATTCTTGTCAACCTAGGGTTTTTAACCAATCTTGTGCATCCAATAGGTGTGTTTGTGTCATTGGATGATCAATTAGGTCATTTTCGTCCTCCCTAGGCTTATTCTTGTCCAATTATGGTTTTTAACCAATCTTGTGCATCCAATATGTGTGTTTGTGTCATTGGATGATCAATTAGGTCATTTTCGTCCTCCCTAGGCATATTCTTGTCCAATTAGGGTTTTAACCAATCTTGTGCATCCAATAAGTTTGTTAGTGTCATTGAATTAATATTTAGGTCATTTTCGTCCTCCCTAGGCATATTCTTGTCCAATTAGGGTTTTTAACCAATCTTGTGCATCCAATAGGTGTGTTTGTGTCATTGGATGATCAATTAGGTCATTTTCGTCCTCCTTGGGCATATTCTTGTCCAATTAGGGTTTTTAACCAATTTTGTGCATCCAATAGGTGTGTTTGTGGCAATGGATGATCAATTAGGTCATTTTCGTCCTCCCTAGGCTTATTCTTGTCCAATTAGGGTTTTTAACCAATCTTGTGCATCCAATAGGTGTGTTTGTGTCATTGGATGATCAATTAGGTCATTTTCGTCCTCCCTAGGCTTATTCTTGTCCAATTAGAGTTTTTAACCAATCTTGTGCATCCAATAACTTTGTTTGTGTCATTGAATTAATATTTAGGTCATTTTCGTCCTCCCTAGGCATATTCTTGTCCAATTAGGGTTTTTAACCAATCTTGTGCATCCCATAGGTGCGTTTGTGTCATTGGATGGTCAATTAGGTCATTTTCGTCCTCCCTAGGCTTATTCTTGTCCAATTAGGGTTTTTAACCAATCTTGTGCATCCAATAGGTGTGTTTGTGTCACTGGATGATCAATTAGGTCATTTTCGTCCTCCCTAGGCTTATTCTTGTCCAATTAGGGTTTTTAACCAATCTTGTGCATCCAATAGGTGTGTTTGTGTCATTGGATGATCAATTAGGTCATTTTCGTCCTCCCTAGGCTTATTCTTGTCCAATTAGGGTTTTTAACCAATCTTGTGCATCCAATAACTTTGTTTGTGTCATTGAATTAATATTTTGGTCATTTTCGTCCTCCCTAGGCATGTTCTTGTCCAACTAGGGTTTTTAACCAATCTTGTGCATCCAATTGGTGTGTTTGTGTCATTGGATGATCAATTAGGTCATTTTCGTCCTCCCTAGGCTTATTCTTGTCCAATTAGGGTTTTTAACCAATCTTGTGCATCCAATAGGTGTGTTTGTGTCATTGGATGATCAATTAGGTCATTTTCGTCCTCCCTAGGCTTATTCTTGTCCAATTAGGGTTTTTAACGAATCTTGTGCATCCAATAAGTTTGTTTGTTTCATTGAATTAATATTTAGGTCATTTTCGTCCTCCCTAGGCATATTCTTGTCCAATTAGGGTTTTTAACCAATCTTGTGCATCCAATAATTGTGTTTGTGTCATTGGATGATCAATTAGGTCATTTTCGTCGTCCCTAGGCATATTCTTGTCCAATTAGGGTTTTTAACGAATCTTGTGCATCCAATAGGTGTGTTTGTGTCATTGGATGATCAATTATGTCATTTTCGTCCTCCCTAGGCTTATTCTTGTACAATTAGAATTTTTAACCAATCTTGTGCATCCAATAAGTTGATTTGTGTCATTGGATTAACATTTAGGTCATTTTCGTCCTCCCTAGGCTTATTCTTGTCCAATTAGGGTTTTTAACCAATCTTGTGCATCCAATAGGTGTGTTTGTGTCATTCGATAATCAATTAGGTCATTTTCGTCCTCCCTAGGCTTATTCTTGTCCAATTAGGGTTTTTAACCAATCTTGTGCATCCAATAAGTTCATTTGTGTCATTGGATTTACATTTAGGTCATTTTCGTCCTCCCTAGGCATATTCTTGTGCAATTAGGGTTTTTAACCAATCTTGTGCATCCAATAGGTGTGTTTGTGTCATTGGATGATCAATTAGGTCATTTTCGTCCTCCCTAGGCTTATTCTTGTCCAATTAGGGTTTTTAACCAATCTTGTGCATCCAATAACTTTATTTGTGTCATTGAATTAATATTTAGGTCATTTTCGTCCTCCTTAGGCATAGTCTTGTCCAATTAGGGTTTTTAACCAATCTTGTGCATCCAATAGGTGTGTTTGTGTCACTGGATGATCAATTAGGTCATTTTCGTCCTCCATAGGCTTATTCTTGTCCAATTATGGTTTTTAACCAATCTTGTGCATCCAATATGTGTGTTTGTGTCATTGGATGATCAATTAGGTCATTTTCGTCGTCCCTAGGCATATTCTTGTCCAATTAGGGTTTTTAATGAATCTTGTGCATCCAATAGGTGTGTTTGTGTCATTGGATGATCAATTAGGTCATTTTCGTCATCCCTATGCTTATTCTTGACCAATTAGGGTTTTTAACGAATCTTGTGCATCCAAAAGGTGTGTTTGTGTCATTGGATGATCAATTAGGTCATTTTCGTCCTCCCTAGGCTTTTTCTTGTCCAATTAGGGTTTTTAACCAATCTTGTGCATCCAATAAGTTTGTTAGTGTCATTGAATTAATATTTAGGTCATTTTTGTCCTCCCTAGGCATATTCTTGTCCAATTAGGGATTTTAACCAATCTTGTGCATCCAATAGGTGTGTTTGTGTCATTGCATGATCAATTAGGTCATTTTCGTCCTCCCTAGGAATATTTTTGTCCAATTAGGGTTTTTAACCAATCTTGTGCATCCAATAGGTGAGTTTGAGGCAATGGATGATCAATTAGGTCATTTTCGTCCTCCCTAGGCTTATTCTTGTCCAATTAGGGTTTTTAACCAATCTTGTGCATCCAATAGGTGTGTTTGTGTCATTGGATGATCAATTAGGTCATTTTCGTCCTCCCTAGGCATATTCTTGTCCAATTAGGGTTTTAACCAATGTTGTGCATCCAATAGGTGTGTTTGTGTCATTGGATGATCAATTAGGTCATTTTCGTCCTCCCTAGGCTTATTGTTGTCCAATTAGGGTTTTTAACCAATCTTGTGCATCCAATAGGTGTGTTTTTGGCAATGGATGATCAATTAGGTCATTTTCGTCCTCCCTAGGCTTATTCTTGTCCAATTAGGGTTTTTAACCAATCTTGTGCATCCAATAGGTGTGTTTGTGTCATTGGATGATCAATTAGGTCATTTTCGTCCTCCATAGGCTTATTCTTGTCCAATTAGGGTTTTTAACCAATCTTTTGCATCCAATAAGTTGAGTTGTGTCAATGGATTAACATTTAGGTCATTTTCGTCCTCCCTAGGCTTATTCTTGTCCAATTAGGGTTTTTAACCAATCTTGTGCATCCAATAAGTTCATTTGTGTCATTGGATTAACATTTAGGTCATTTTCGTCCTCCCTAGGCATATTCTTGTGCAATTAGGGTTTTTAACCAATCTTGTGCATCCAATAGGTGTGTTTGTGTCATTGGATGATCAATTAGGTCATTTTCGTCATCCCTAGGCTTATTCTTGTCCAATTAGGGTTTTTAACCAATCTTGTGCATCCAATAACTTTGTTTGTGTCATTGAATTAATATTTAGGTCATTTTCGTCCTCCTTAGGCATAGTCTTGTCCAATTAGGGTTTTTAACCAATCTTATGCATCCAATAGGTGTGTTTGTGTCACTGGATGATCAATTAGGTCATTTTCGTCCTCCCTAGGCTTATTCTTGTCCAATTATGGTTTTTAACCAATCTTGTGCATCCAATAGGTGTGTTTGTGTCATTGGATGATCAATTAGGCCATTTTCGTCCTCCCTAGGCATATTCTTGTCCAATTAGGGTTTTAACCAATCTTGTGCATCCAATAAGTTTGTTAGTATCATTGAATTAATATTTAGGTCATTTTCGTCCTCCCTAGGCATATTCTTGTCCAATTAGGGTTTTTAACCAATCTTGTGCATCCAATAAGTTCATTTGTGTCATTGGATTTACATTTAGGTCATTTTCGTCCTCCCTAGGCATATTCTTGTGCAATTAGGGTTTTTAACCAATCTTGTGCATCCAATAGGTGTGTTTGTGTCATTGGATGATCAATTAGGTCATTTTCGTCCTCCATAGGCTTATTCTTGTCCAATTAGGGTTTTTAACCAATCTTGTGCATCCAATAAGTTCATTTGTGTCATTGGATTTACATTTAGGTCATTTTCGTCCTCCCTAGGCATATTCTTGTGCAATTAGGGTTTTTAACCAATCTTGTGCATCCAATAGGCGTGTTTGTGTCATTGGATGATCAATTAGGTCATTTTCGTCATCCCTAGGCTTATTCTTGTCCAATTAGGGTTTTTAACCAATCTTGTGCATCCAATAACTTTATTTGTGTCATTGAATTAATATTTAGGTCATTTTCGTCCTCCTTAGGCATAGTCTTGTCCAATTAGGGTTTTTAACCAATCTTGTGCATCCAATAGGTGTGTTTGTGTCATTCGATAATCAATTAGGTCATTTTCGTCCTCCCTAGGCTTATTCTTGTCCAATTAGGGTTTTTAACCAATCTTGTGCATCCAATAAGTTCATTTGTGTCATTGGATTTACATTTAGGTCATTTTCGTCCTCCCTAGGCATATTCTTGTGCAATTAGGGTTTTTAACCAATCTTGTGCATCCAATAGGTGTGTTTGTGTCATTGGATGATCAATTATGTCATTTTCGTCCTCCCTAGGCTTATTCTTGTACAATTAGAATTTTTAACCAATCTTGTGCATCCAATAAGTTGATTTGTGTCATTGGATTAACATTTAGGTCATTTTCGTCCTCCCTAGGCTTATTCTTGTCCAATTAGGGTTTTTAACCAATCTTGTGCATCCAATAGGTGTGTTTGTGTCATTCGATAATCAATTAGGTCATTTTCGTCATCCCTAGGCTTATTCTTGTCCAATTAGGGTTTTTAACCAATCTTGTGCATCCAATAACTTTGTTTGTGTCATTGAATTAATATTTAGGTCATTTTCGTCCTCCTTAGGCATAGTCTTGTCCAATTAGGGTTTTTAACCAATCTTGTGCATCCAATAGGTGTGTTTGTGTCATTCGATAATCAATTAGGTCATTTTCGTCCTCCCTAGGCTTATTCTTGTCCAATTAGGGTTTTAACCAATCTTGTGCATCCAATAAGTTTGTTAGTGTCATTGAATTAATATTTAGGTCATTTTCGTCCTCCCTAGGCATATTCTTGTCCAATTAGGGTTTTTAACCAATCTTGTGCATCCAATAAGTTCATTTGTGTCATTGGATTTACATTTAGGTCATTTTCGTCCTCCCTAGGCATATTCTTGTGCAATTAGGGTTTTTAACCAATGTTGTGCATCCAATAGGTGTGTTTGTGTCATTGGATGATCAATTAGGTCATTTTCGTCATCCCTATGCTTATTCTTGTCCAATTAGGGTTTTTAACGAATCTTGTGCATCCAATAGGTGTGTTTGTGTCATTGGATGATCAATTAGGTCATTTTCGTCTTCCCTAGGCTTTTTCTTGTCCAATTAGGGTTTTTAAATAATCTTGTGCATCCAATAAGTTTGTTAGTGTCATTGAATTAATATTTAGGTCATTTTTGTCCTCCCTAGGCATATTCTTGTCCAATTAGGGATTTTAACCAATCTTGTGCATCCAATAGGTGTGTTTGTGTCATTGCATGATCAATTAGGTCATTTTCGTCCTCCCTAGGAATATTTTTGTCCAATTAGGGTTTTTAACCAATCTTGTGCATCCAATAGGTGAGTTTGAGGCAATGGATGTTCAATTAGGTCATTTTCCTCCTCCCTAGGCTTATTCTTGTCCAATTAGGGTTTTTAACCAATCTTGTGCATCCAATAGGTGTGTTTGTGTCATTGGATGATCAATTAGGTCATTTTCGTCCTCCCTAGGCTTATTCTTGTCCAATTAGGGTTTTTAACGAATCTTGTGCATCCAATAAGTTTGTTTGTTTCATTGAATTAATATTTAGGTCATTTTCGTCCTCCCTAGGCATATTCTTGTCCAATTAGGGTTTTTAACCAATCTTGTGCTTCCAATAATTGTGTTTGTGTCATTGGATGATCAATTAGGTCATTTTCGTCGTCCCTAGGCATATTCTTGTCCAATTAGGGTTTTTAACGAATCTTTTGTATCCAATAGGTGTGTTTGTGTCATTGGATGATCAATTATGTCATTTTCGTCCTCCCTAGGCTTATTCTTGTCCAATTAGGGTTTTTAACCAATCTTGTGCATCCAATAAGTTGATTTGTGTCATTGGATTAACATTTAGGTCATTTTCGTCCTCCCTAGGCTTATTCTTGTCCAATTAGGGTTTTTAACCAATCTTGTGCATCCAATAGGTGTGTTTGTGTCATTCGATAATCAATTAGGTCATTTTCGTCATCCCTAGGCTTATTCTTGTCCAATTAGGGTTTTTAACCAATCTTGTGCATCCAATAACTTTGTTTGTGTCATTGAATTAATATTTAGGTCATTTTCGTCCTCCTTAGGCATAGTCTTGTCCAATTAGGGTTTTTAACCAATCTTGTGCATCCAATAGGTGTGTTTGTCGCACTGGATGATCAATTAGGTCATTTTCGTCCTCCCTAGGCTTATTCTTGTCCAATTATGGTTTTTAACCAATCTTGTGCATCCAATAGGTGTGTTTGTGTCATTGGATGATCAATTAGGTCATTTTCGTCCTCCCTTGTGCATCCAATAAGTTTGTTAGTGTCATTGATTTAATATTTAGGTCATTTTCGTCCTCCCTAGGCATATTCTTGTCCAATTAGGGTTTTTAACCAATCTTGTGCATCCAATAAGTTCATTTGTGTCATTGGATTTACATTTAGGTCATTTTCGTCCTCCCTAGGCATATTCTTGTGCAATTAGGGTTTTTAACCAATCTTGTTCATCCAATAGGTGTGTTTGTGTCATTGGATGATCAGTTAGTTCATTTTCGTCATCCCTATGCTTATTCTTGTCCAATTAGGGTTTTTAACGAATCTTGTGCATCCAATAGGTGTGTTTGTGTCATTGGATGATCAATTAGGTCATTTTCGTCCTCCCTAGGCTTTTTCTTGTCCAATTAGGGTTTTTAACCAATCTTGTGAATCCAATAAGTTTGTTAGTGTCATTGAATTAATATTTAGGTCATTTTTGTCCTCCCTAGGCATATTCTTGTCCAATTAGGGTTTTTAACCAATCTTGTGCATCCAATAGGTGTGTTTGTGTCATTGGATGATCAATTAGGTCATTTTCGTCCTCCCTTGGCATATTCTTGTCCAATTAGGGTTTTTAACCAATCTTGTGCATCCAATAGGTGTGTTTGTGGCAATGGACGATCAATTAGGTCATTTTCGTCCTCCCTAGGCTTATTCTTGTCCAATTAGGGTTTTTAACCAATCTTGTGCATCCAATAGGTGTGTTTGTGTCATTGGATGATCAATTAGGTCATTTTCGTCCTCCCTAGGCTTATTCTTGTCCAATTAGGGTTTTTAACCAATCTTGTGCATCCAATAGGTGTGTTTGTGTCATTGGATGATCAATTAGGTCATTTTCGTCCTCCCTAGGCTTATTCTTGTCCAATTAGGGTTTTTAACCAATCTTGTCCATCCAATAAGTACATTTGTGTCATTGGATTAACATTTAGGTCATATCAGTCCTCCCTAGGCATATTCTTGTCCAATTAGGGTTTTTAACCAATATTGTGCATCCAATAAGTTCATTTGTGTTATTGGATTAACATTTAGTTCATATTCGTCCTCCCTAGGCATATTCTTGTCCAATTAGGGTTTTTAACCAATCTTGTGCATCCAATAGGTGTTTTTGTGTCATTGAATTAATATTTAGGTCATTTTCGTCCTCCCTAGGCATATTCTTGTCCAATTAGGGTTTTTAACCAATCTTGTGCATCCAATAGGTGTGTTTGTGTCATTGGATGATCAATTAGGTCATTTTCGTCCTCCCTAGGCTTATTCTTGTCCAATTAGGGTTTTTAACCAATCTTGTGCATCCAATAGGTGTGTTTGTGTCATTGGATGATCAATTAGGTCATTTTCGTCCTCCCTAGGCATATTCTTGTCCAATTAGGGTTTTTAACGAATCTTGTGCATCCAATAGGTGTGTTTTGTCATTGGATGATCAATTAGGTCATTTTCGTCCTCCCTAGGCATATTCTTGTCCAATTAGGGTTTTTAACGAATCTTGTGCATCCAATAGGTGTGTTTGTGTCATTGGATGATCAATTAATTCATTTTCGTCCTCCCTAGGCTTATTCTTGTCCAATTAGGGTTTTTAACCAATCTTGTGCATCCAATAAGTTGAGTTGTGTCATTGGATTAACATTTAGGTCATTTTCGTCCTCCCTAGGCTTATTCTTGTCCAATTAGGGTTTTTAACCAATCTTGTGCATCCAATAGGTGTGTTTGTGTCATTGGATGATCAATTAGGTCATTTTCGTCCTCCCTAGGCTTATTCTTGTCCAATTAGGGTTTTTAACCGATCTTGTGCATCCAATAGGTGTGTTTGTGTCGTTGGATGATCAATTAGGTCATTTTCGTCCTCTCTAGGCATATTCTTGTCCAATTAGGGTTTTTAACCAATCTTGTGCATCCAATAGGTGTGTTTGTGTCATTGGATGATCAATTAGGTCATTTTCGTCCTCCCTAGGCTTATTCTTGTCCAATTAGGGTTTTTAACCAATCTTGTGCATCCAATAAGTTGAGTTGTGTCATTGGATGATCAATTAGGTCATTTTCGTCCTCTCTAGGCATATTCTTGTCCAATTAGGGTTTTTAACCAATCTTGTGCATCCAATAGGTGTGTTTGTGTCATTGGATGATCAATTAGGTCATTTTCGTCCTCCCTAGTCTTATTCTTGTCCAATTAGGGTTTTTAACCGATCTTGTGCATCCAATAGGTGTGTTTGTGTCATTGGATGATCAATTAGGTCATTTTCGTCCTCTCTAGGCATATTCTTGTCCAATTAGGGTTTTTAACCAATCTTGTGCATCCAATAGGTGTGTTTGTGTCATTGGATGATCAATTAGGTCATTTTCGTCATCCCTAGGCTTATTCTTGTCCAATTAGGGTTTTTAACCAATCTTGTGCATCCAATAAGTTGAGTTGTGTCATTGGATTAACATTTAGGTCATTTTCGTCCTCCCTAGGCTTATTCTTGTCCAATTGGGGTTTTTAACCAATCTTGTGGATCCAATAGGTGTGTTTGTGTCATTGGATGATCAATTAGGTCATTTTCGTCCTCCATAGGCTTATTCTTGTCCAATTAGGGTTTTTAACCAATCTTGTGCATCCAATAAGTTGAGTTGTGTCATTGGATTAACATTTAGGTCATTTTCGTCATCCCTAGGGTTATTCTTGTCCAATTAGGGTTTTTAACCAATCTTGTGCATCCAATAGGTGTGTTTGTGTCATTGGATGATCAATTAGGTCATTTTCGTCCTCCCTAGGCTTATTCTTGTCCAATTAGGGTTTTTAACCAATCTTGTGCATCCAATAGGTGTGTTTGTGTCATTGGATGATCAATTAGGTCATTTTCGTCCTCCCTAGGCTTATTCTTGTCCAATTAGGGTTTTAAACCAATCTTGTGCATCCAATAGGTGTGTTTGTGTCATTGGATGATCAATTAGGTCATTGTTGTCCTCCCTAGGCTTATTCTTGTCCAATTAGGGTTTTTAATCAATCTTGTGCATCCAATAGGTGTGTTTGTGTCATTGGATGATCAATTAGGTCATTTTCGGTCTCCCTAGGCTTATTCTTGTCCAATTAGGGTTTTTAACCAATCTTGTGCATCCAATAGGTGTGTTTGTGTCATTGGATGATCAATTAGGTCATTTTCGTCCTCCCTAGGCTTATTCTTGTCCAATTAGGGTTTTTAACCAATCTTGTGCATCCAATAGGTGTGTTTGTGTCATTGGATGATCAATTAGGTCATTTTCGTCCTCCCTAGGCTTATTCTTGTCCAATTAGGGTTTTTAACCAATCTTGTGCATCCAATAGGTGTGTTTGTGTCTTTGGATGATCAATTAGGTCATTTTCGCCCTCCGTAGGCCTATTCTTGTCCAATTAGGGTTTTTAACCAATCTATTGCATCCGATAAGTTTGTTTGTGTCATTGAATTAATATTTAGGTCATTTTCGTCTTCCCTAGGCATATTCTTGTCCAATTAGGGTTTTTAACCAATCTTGTGCATCCAATAGGTGTGTTTGTGTCATTGGATGATCAATTAGGTCATTTACGTCCTCCCTAGGCTTATTCTTGTCCAATTAGGGTTTTTAACCAATCTTGTGCATCCAATAACTTTTTTTGTGTAATTGAATAAATATTTAGGTCATTTTCGTCCTCCCTAGGCATATTCTTGTCCAATTAGCGTTTTTAACCAATCTTGTGCATCCAATAGGTGTGTTTGTGTCATTGGATGATCAATTAGGTTATTTTCATCCTCCCTAGGCTTATTCTTGTCCAATTAGGGGTTTTAACCAATCTTTTGCATCCAATAGGTGTGTTTGTGTCATTGGATGATCAATTAGGTCATTTTCGTCCTCCCTAGGCATGTTCTTGTCCAATTAGGGTTTTTAACTAATCTTGTGCATCCAATAGATGTGTTTGTGTCATTGGAGGATCAATTAGGTTATTTTCATCCTCCCTAGGCTTATTCTTGTCCAATTAGGGGTTTTAACCAATCTTTTGCATCCAATAGGTGTGTTTGTGTCATTGGATGATTAATTAGGTCATTTTCGTCCTCCCCTGGCATATTCTAGTCCAATTAGGGGTTTTAACCAATCTTTTGCATCCAATAGGTGTGTTTGTGTCATTGGATGATCAATTAGGTCATTTTCGTCCTCCCTAGGCTTATTCTTGTCCAATTAGGGTTTTTAACCAATCTTGTGCATCCAATAGGTGTGTTTGTGTCATTGGATGATCAATTAGGTCATTTTCGTCCTCCCTAGGCATATTCTTGTCCAATTAGGGTTTTTAACCAATCTTTTGCTTCCATTAGGTGTGTTTGTGTCATTGGATGATCAATTAGGTCATTTTCGTCCTCCCTCGGCTTATTCTTGTCCAATTAGGGTTTTTAACCAATCTTGTGCATCCAATAGGTGTGTTTGTGTCATTGGATGATCAATTAGGTCATTTTCGTCCTCCCTAGGCTTATTCTTGTTCAATTAGGGTTTTTAACCAATCTTGTGCATCCAATAAGTTCATTTGTGTCATTGGATTCACATTTAGGTCATTTTCGTCCTCCCTAGGCATATTCTTGTCCAATTAGGGTTTTTAACCCATCTTGTGCATCCAATAGGTGTGTTTGTGTCCTTGGATGATCAATTAGGTCATTTTCGTCATCCCTAGGCTTATTCTTGTCCAATTAGGGTTTTTAACCAATCTTGTGCATCCAATAAGTTCATTTGTGTCATTGGATTAACATTTAGGTCATTTTCGTCCTCCCTAGGCATATTCTTGTCCAATTAGGGTTTTTAACCAATCTTGTGCATCCAATAGGTGTGTTTGTGTCATTGGATGATCAATTAGGTCATTTTCGTCCTCCCTAGGCTTATTCTTGTCCAATTAGGGTTTTTAACCAATCTTGTGCATCCAATAAGTTCATTTGTGTTATTGGATGATCAATTAGGTCATTTTCGTCCTCACTAGGCTTATTCTTGTCCAATTAGGGTTTTTAACCAATCTTGTGCATCCAATAGGTGTGTTTGTGTCATTGGATGATCAATTAGGTCATTTTCGTCATCCCTAGGCTTATTCTTGTCCAATTAGGGTTTTTAACCAATCTTGTGCATCCAATAACTTTGTTTGTGTCATTGAATTAATATTTAGGTCATTTTCGTCCTCCTTAGGCATAGTCTTGTCCAATTTGGGTTTTTAACCAATCTTGTGCATCCAATAGGTGTGTTTGTGTCATTGGATGATCAATTAGGTCATTTTCGTCCTCCCTAGGCTTATTCTTGTCCAATTAGGGTTTTTAACGAATCTTGTGCATCCAATAAGTTTGTTTGTTTCATTGAATTAATATTTAGGTCATTTTCGTCCTCCCTAGGCATATTCTTGTCCAATTAGGGTTTTTAACCAATCTTGTGCATCCAATAGGTGTGTTTGTGTCATTGAATGATCAATTAGGTCATTTTCGTCCTCCCTAGGCATATTCTTGTCCAATTAGGGTTTTTAACCAATCTTGTACATCCAATAGGTGTGTTTGTGTCATTGGATGATCAATTAGGTCATTTTCGTCCTCCCTAGGCTTATTCTTGTCCAATTAGGGTTTTTAACCAATCTTGTGCATCCAATAACTTTGTTTGTGTAATTGAATTAATATTTAGGTCATTTTCCTCCTCCCTAGGCATATTCTTGTCTAATTAGGGTTTTTAACCAATCTTGTGCATCTAATAGGTGTGTTTGTGTCATTGGATGATCAATTAGGTCATTTTCGTCCTCCCTAGGCTTATTCTTGTCCAATTAGGGTTTTTAACCAATCTTGTGCATCCAATAGGTGTGTTTGTGTCATTGGATGATCAATTAGGTCATTTTCGTCCTCCCTAGGCTTATTCTTGTCCAATTAGGGTTTTTAACCAATCTTGTGCATCCAATAAGTTCATTTGTGTCATTGGATTAACATTTAGGTCATTTTCGTCCTGCCTAGGCATATTCTTGTCCAATTAGGGTTTTTAACCGATCTTATGCATCCAATAGGTGTGTTTGTGTCATTGGATGATCAATTAGGTCATTTTCGTCCTCCCTAGGCATATTCTTGTCCAATTAGGGTTTTTAACCAATCTTGTGCATCCAATAGGTGTGTTTGTGTCATTGGATGATCAATTAGGTCATTTACGTCCTCCCTAGGCATATTCTTGTCTAATTAGGGTTTTTAACCAATCTTGTGCATCCAATAGGTGTGTTTGTGTCATTGGATGATCAATTAGGTCATTTTCGTCCTCCCTAGGCATATTCTTGTCCAATTAGGGTTTTTAACCAATCTTGTGCATCCAATAGGTGTGTTTGTGTCATTGGATGATCAATTAGGTCATTTACGTCCTCCCTAGGCTTATTCTTGTCCAATTAGGGTTTTTAACCAATCTTGTGCATCCAATAACTTTGTTTGTGTCATTGAATTAATATTTAGGTCATTTTCGTCATCCCTAGGCATATTCTTGTCCAATTAGGGTTTTTAACCAATCTTTTGCATCTAATAGGTGTGTTTGTGTCATTGGATGATCAATTAGGTCATTTTCGTCCTCCCTAGGCTTATTCTTGTCCAATTAGGGTTTTTAACCAATCTTGTGCATCCAATAGGTGTGTTTGTGTCATTGGATGATCAATTAGGTCATTTTCGTCCTCCCTAGGCTTATTCTTGTCCAATTAGGGTTTTTAACCAATCTTGTGCATCCAATAAGTTGAGTTGTGTCATTGGATTAACATTTAGGTCATTTTCGTCCTCCCTAGGCTTATTCTTGTCCAATTAGGGTTTTTAACCAATCTTGTGCATCCAATAAGTTCATTTGTGTCATTGGATTTACATTTAGGTCATTTTCGTCCTCCCTAGGCATATTCTTGTCCAATTAGGGTTTTTAACCAATCTTGTGCTTCCAATAACTTTGTTTGTGTCATTGAATTAATATTTAGGTCATTGTCGTCCTCCCTAGGCATATTCTTGTCCAATTAGGGTTTTTAACCAATCTTGTGCATCCAATAGGTGTGCTTGTGTCATTGGATGATCAATTAGGTCATTTTCGTCCTCCCTAGGCTTATTCTTGTCTAATTAGGGTTTTTAACCAATCTTGTGCATCCAATAGGTGTGTTTGTGTCATTGGATGATCAATTAGGTCATTTTCGCCCTCCCTAGGCTTATTCTTGT
>JBBPBR010001494.1:0-34100 GCA_037974775.1 Cicer pinnatifidum | reverse complement strand
TATTCTTGTCCAATTAGGGTTTTTAACCAATCTTGTGCATCCAATAGGTGTGTTTGTGTCATTTGATGATCAATTAAATCATTTTCGTCCTCCCTAGGCTTATTCTTTTCCAATTAGGGTTTTTAACCAATCTTGTGCATCCAATAAGTTTGTTTGTTTCGTTGAATTAATATTTAGGTCATTTTCGTCCTCCCTATGTATATTCTTGTCCAATTAGGGTTTTTTTACCAATCTTGTGCATCCAATAGGTGTGTTTGTGTCATTGGATGATCAATTAGGTCATTTTCGTCCTCCCTAGGCTTATTCTTGTCCAATTAGTGTTTTTAACCAATCTTGTGCATCCAATAAGTTGAGTTGTTTCATTGGATTAACATTTAGGTCATTTTCGTCCTCCCTAGGCTTATTCTTGTCCAATTAGGGTTTTTAACCAATCTTGTGCATCCAATAAGTTCATTTGTGTCATTGGATTAACATTTAGGTCATTTTCGTCCTCCCTAGGCATATTCTTGTCCAATTAGGGTTTTTAACCAATCTTGTGCATCCAATAGGTTAGTTTGTGTCATTGGATGATCAATTAGGTCATTTTCGTCCTCCCTAGGCTTATTCTTGTCCAATTAGGGTTTTTAACCAATCTTGTGCATCCAATAGGTGTGTTTGTGTCATTGGATGATCAATTAGGTCATTTTCGCCCTCCGTAGGCCTATTCTTGACCAATTAGGGTTTTTAACCAATCTTGTGCATCCGATAAGTTTGTTTGTGTCATTGAACTAATATTTAGGTCATTTTCGTCCTCCCTAGGCTTATTTTTGTCCAATTAGGGTTTTTAACCAATCTTGTGCATCCAATAAGTTGAGTTGTGTCATTGGATGATCAATTAGGTCATTTTCGTCCTCCCTAGGCTTATTCTTGTCCAATTAGGGTTTTTAACCAATCTTGTGCATCCAATAGGTGTGTTTGTGTCATTGGATGATCAATTAGGTCATTTTCGTCCTCCCTAGGCTTATTCTTGTCCAATTAGGGTTTTTAACCAATCTTGTGCATCCAATAAATTTGTTTGTGTCATTGAATTAATATTTAGGTCATTTTCGTCCTCCCTAGGCGTATTCTTGTCCAATTAGGGTTTTTAACCAATCTTGTGCATCCAATAAGTTCATTTGTGTCATTGGATTAACATTTAGGTCATTTTCGTCCTCCCTAGGCATATTCTTGTCCAATTAGGGTTTTTAACCAATCTTGTGCATCCAATAGGTGTGTTTGTTGCATTGGATGATCAATTAGGTCATTTTCGTCCTCCCTAGGCTTATTCTTGTCCAATTAGGGTTTTTAACCAATCTTGTGCATCCAATAGGTGTGTTTGTGTCATTGGATGATCAATTAGGTCATTTTCGTCCTCCCTAGGCTTATTTTTGCCCAATTAGGGTTTTTAACCAATCTTGTGCATCCAATAAGTTGAGTTGTGTCACTGGATTAGCATTTAGGTCATTTTCGTCCTCCGTAGGCTTATTCTTGTCCAATTAGGGTTTTTAACCAATCTTGTGCATCCAATAAGTTCATTTGTGTCATTGGATTAACATTTAGGTCATTTTCGTCCTCCCTAGGCATATTCTTGTCCAATTAGGGTTTTTAACCAATCTTGTGCATCCAATAGGTGTGTTTGTGTCATTGGATGATCAATTTAGGTCATTTTCGTTCTCCCTAGGCATATTCTTGTCCAATTAGGGTTCTTAACCAATCTTGTGCATCAAATAGGTGTGTTTGTGTCATTGGATGATCAATTAGGTCATTTTCGTCCTCCCTAAACTTATTCTTGTCCAATTAGGGTTTTTAACCTATCTTGTGCATCCAATAGGTGTGTTTGTGTCATTGGATGATCAATTAGGTCATTTTCGTCTTCCATAGGCATATTCTTGTCCAACTAGGGTTTTTAACCAATCTTGTGCATCCAATAGGTGTTTTGCGTCGTTGGATGATCAATTAGGTCATTTTCGTCCTCCCTAGGCTTATTCTTGTCCAATTAGGGTTTTTAACCAATCTTGTGCATCCAATAGGTGTGTTTGTGTCATTGGATGATCAATTAGGTCATTTTCGTCCTCCCTAGGCTTATTCTTGTCCAATTATGGTTTTTAACCAATCTTGTGCATCCAATAAGTTCATTTGTGTCATTGGATTAACATTTAGGTCATTTTCGTCCTCCCTAGACATATTCTTGTCCAATTAGGGTTTTTAACCAATCTTGTGCATCCAATAGGTGTGCTGGTGTCATTGGATGATCAATTAGGTCATTTTCGTCCTCCCTATGCTTATTCTGGTCCAATTAGGGTTTTTAACCAATCTTGTGCATCCAATAAGTTCATTTGTGTCATTGGATGATCAATTATGTCATTTTCGTCCTCCCTAGGCATATTCTCGTCCAACTAGGGTTTTTAACCAATGTTGTGCATCCAATAGGTGTGTTTGTGTCATTGGATGATCAATTAGGTCATTTTCTTCCTCCTTAGGCTTATTCTTGTCTAATTAGGGTTTTTAACCAATCTTGGGCATCCAATAGGTCTGTTTGTGTCATTGGATGATCAATTAGGTCATTTTCGTCCTCCCTAGGCTTATTCTTGTCCAATTAGGGGTTTTAACCAATCTTGTGCATCCAATAAGTTCATTTGTGTCATTGGATTAACATTTAGGTCATTTTCGTCCTCCCTAGGCATATTATTTTCCAATTAGGGTTTCTAACCAATCTTGTGCATCCAATAGGTGTGTTTGTGTCATTGGATGATCAATTTAGGTCATTTTCGATCTCTCTAGGCATATTCTTGTCCAATTAGGGTTTTTAACCAATCTTGTGCATCCAATAGGTGTGTTTGTGTCATTGGATGATCAATTATGTCATTTTCGTCCTCCCTAGGCATATTCTTGTCCAATTAGGGTTTTTAACCAATCTTGTGCATCCAATAGGTGTGTTTGTGTCATTGGATGATCAATTAGGTCATTTTCGTCCTCCCTAGGCTTATTCTTGTCCAATTAGGGTTGTTATCCAATCTTGTGCATCCAATAGGTGTGTTTGTGTCATTGGATGATCAATTAGGTCATTTTCGTCCTCCCTAGGCTTATTCTTGTCCAATTAGGGTTTTTAACCAATCTTGTGCATCCAATAGGTGTGTTTGTGTCATTGGATGATCAATTAGGTCATTTTCGTCCTCCCTAGGCTTATTCTTGTCCAATTAGGGTTTTTAACCAATCTTGTGCATCCAATAGGTGTGTTTGTGTCATTGGATGATCAATTAGGTCATTTTCGTCCTCCCTAGGCTTATTCTTGTCCAATTAGGGTTTTTAACCAATCTTGTGCATCCAATAGGTGTGTTTGTGTCATTGGATGATCAATTAGGTCATTTTCGTCCTTTCTATGCTTATTTTTGTCCAATTAGGGTTTTTAAGCAATCTTGTGCATCCAATAAGTTCATTTGTGTCATTGGATGATCAATTAGGTCATTTTCGTCCTCCCTAGGCATATTCTTGTCCAACTAGGGTTTCTAACCAATCTTGTGCTTCCAATAGATGTGTTTGTGTCATTGGATGATCAATTAGGTCATTTTCGTCCTCCCTAGGCTTATTCTTGTCCAATTAGGGTTTTTAACCAATCTTGTGCATCCAATAGGTGTGTTTGTGTCATTGGATGATCAATTAGGTCATTTTCGTCCTCCCTAGGCTTATTCTTGTCCAATTAGGGTTTTTAACCAATCTTGTGCATCCAATAGGTGTGTTTGTGTCATTGGATGATCAATTAGGTCATTTTCGTCCTCCCTAGGCTTATTCTTGTCCAATTAGGGTTTTTAACCAATCTTGTGCATCCAATAAGTTCATTTGTGTCATTGGATGATCAATTAGGTCATTTTCGTCCTTCCTAGGCATATTCTTGATCAACTAGGGTTTTAAACCAATCTTGTGCATCCAATAGGTGTGTTTGTGTCATTGGATGATCAATTAGGTCATTTTCGTCCTCCCTAGGCTTATTCTTGTCCAATTAGGGTTTTTAACCAATCTTGTGCATCCAATAGGTGTGTTTGTGTCATTGGATGATCAATTAGGTCATTTTCGTCCTCCCTAGGCTTATTCTTGTCCAATTAGGGTTTTTAACCAATCTTGTGCATCCAATAGGTGTGTTTGTGTCATTGGATGATCAATTAGGTCATTTTCGTCCTCCCTAGGCTTATTCTTGTCCAATTAGGGTTTTTAACCAATCTTGTGCATCCAATAAGTTCATTTGTGTCATTGGATTTACATTTAGGTCATTTTCGTCTTCCCTAGGCATATTCTTGTCCAATTAGGGTTTTTAACCAATCTTGTGCATCCAATAGGTGTGTTTGTGTCATTGGATGATCAATTAGGTCATTTTCATCATCCCTAGGCTTATTCTTGTCCAATTAGGGTTTTTAACCAATCTTGTGCATCCAATAACTTTGTTTGTGTCATTGAATTAATATTAAGGTTATTTTCGTCCTCCTTAGGCATATTCTTGTCCAATTAGCGTTTTTAACCAATCTTGTGCATCCAATAGGTGTGTTTGTGTCATTGGATGATCAATTAGGTCATTTTCGTCCTCCCTAGGCTTATTCTTGTCCAATTAGGGTTTTTAACCAATCTTGTGCATCCAATAGTTATGTTTGTGTCCTTGGATGATCAATTAGGTCATTTTCGTCGTCCCTAGGCATATTCTTGTCCAATTAGGTTTTTTAACGAATCTTGTGCATCCAATAGGTGTGTTTGTGGCATTGGATGATCAATTAGGTCATTTTCGTCCTCCCTAGGCTTAATCTTGTCCAATTAGGGTTTTTAACCAATCTTGTGCATCCAATAAGTTCATTTGTGTCATTGGATTAACATTTAGGTCATTTTCGTCCTCCCTAGGCATATTCTTGTCCAATTAGGGTTTTTAACCAATCTTGTGCATCCAATAGGTGTGTTTGTGTCATTGGATGATCAATTAGGTCATTTTCGTCCTCCCTAGGCTTATTCTTGTCCAATTAGGGTTTTTAACCAATCTTGTGCATCCAATAGGTGTGTTTGTGTCATTGGATGATCAATTAGGTCATTTTCGTCCTCCCTAGGCTTATTCTTGTCCAATTAGGGTTTTTAACCAATCTTGTGCTTCCAATAAGTTGAGTAGTGTCATTGGATTAACATTTAGGTCATTTTTGTCCTCCCTTGGTTTATTCTTGTCCAATTAGGGTTTTTAACCAATCTTGTGCATCCAATAAGTTTGTTTGTGTCATTGGATTATCAATTAGGTCATTTTCGTCCTCCCTAGGCTTATTTTTGTCCAATTAGGGTTTTTAACCAATCTTGTGCATCCAATAAGTTTGTTTGTGTCATTGAATTAATATTTAGGTCATTTTCGTCCTCCCTAGGCATCATCTTGTCCAATTAGGATTTTTAACCAATCTTTTGCATCCAATAGGTGTATTTGTGTCATTGGATGATCAATTAGGTCATTTTCGTCCTCCCTAGGTTTATTCTTGTCCAATTAGGGTTTTTAATTAATCTTGTGCATCCAAAAACTTTGTTTGTGTCATTAAATTAATATTTAGGTCATTTTCGTCCTCCCTAGGCATATTCTTGTCCAATTAGGGTTTTTAACCAATCTTGTGCATCCAATAGGTGTGTTTGTGTCATTGGATGATCAATTAGGTCATTTTCGTCCTCCCTAGGCTTATTCTTGTCCAATTAGGGTTTTTAACCAATCTTGTGCATCCAATAGGTGTGTTTGTGTCATTGGATGATCAATTAGGTCATTTTCGTCCTCCCTAGGCTTATTCTTGTCCAATTAGGGTTTTTAACCAATCTTGTGCATCCAATAAGTTCATTTGTGTCATTGGATTAACATTTAGGTCATATCAGTCCTCCATAGGCATATTCTTGTCCAATTAGGGTTTTTAACCAATCTTGTGCATCCAATAAGTTCATTTGTGTTATTGGATTAACATTTAGGTCATATTCGTCCTCCCTAGGCATATTCTTGTCCAATTAGGGTTTTTAACCAATCTTGTGCATCAAATAACTTTGTTTGTGTCATTGAATTAATATTTAGGTCATTTTCGTCCTCCCTAGGCATATTCTTGTCCAATTAGGGTTTTTAACCATTCTTGTGCATCCAATAGGTGTGTTTGTGTCATTGGATGATCAATTAGGTCATTTTCGTCCTCCCTAGGCTTATTCTTGTCCAATTAGGGTTTTTAACCAATCTTGTGCATCCAATAAGTTCATTTGTGTCATTGGATTAACATTTAGGTCATATCAGTCCTCCCTAGGCATATTCTTGTCCAATTAGGGTTTTTAACCAATCTTGTGCATCCAATAGGTGTGTTTGTGTCATTGAATTAATATTTAGGTCATTTTCGTCCTCCCTAGGCATATTCTTGTCCAATTAGGGTTTTTAACCAATCTTGTGCATCCAATAGGTGTGCTTGTGTCATTGGATGATCAATTAGGTCATTTTCGTCCTTCCTAGGCTTATTCTTGTCCAATTAGGGTTTTTAACCAATCTTGTTCATCCAATAACTTTGTTTGTGTCATTGAATTAATATTTAGGTCATTTTCGTCCTCCCTAGGCATATTCTTGTCCAATTAGGGTTTTTAACCAATCTTGTGCATCCAATAGGTGTGTTTGTGTCATTGGATGATCAATTAGGTCATTTTCGTCCTCCCTAGGCTTATTCTTGTCCAATTAGGGTTTTTAACCAATCTTGTGCATCCAATAAGTTCATTTGTGTCATTGGATTAACATTTAGGTCATATCAGTCCTCCCTAGGCATATTCTTGTCCAATTAGGGTTTTTAACCAATCTTGTGCATCCAATAAGTTCATTTGTGTTATTAGATTAACATTTAGGTCATATTCGTCCTCCCTAGGCATATTCTTGTCCAATTAGGGTTTTTAACCAATCTTGTGCATCCAATAACTTTGTTTGTGTCATTGAATTAATATTTAGGTCATTTTCGTCCTCCCTAGGCATATTCTTGTCCAATTAGGGTTTTTAACCAATCTTGTGCATCCTATAGGTGTGTTTGTGTCATTGGATGATCAATTAGGTCATTTTCGTCCTCCCTAGGCTTATTCTTGTCCAATTAGGGTTTTTAACCAATCTTGTGCATCCAATAAGTTCATTTGTGTCATTGGATTAACATTTAGGTCATATCCGTCCTCCCTAGGCATATTCTTGTCCAATTAGGGTTTTTAACCAATCTTGTGCATCCAATAGGCGTGTTTGTGTCATTGAATGATCAATTAGGTCATTTTGGTTCTCCCTAGGCTTATTCTTGTCCAATTAGGGTTTTTAACCAATCTTGTGCATCCAATAAGTTTGTTTATGTCATTGAATTAATATTTAGGTCATTTTCGTCTTCCCTAGACATATTCTTGTCCAATTAGGGTTTTTAACCAATCTTGTGCATCCAATAGGTGTGTTTGTGTCATTGGATAATCAATTAGGTCATTTTTGTCCTCCCTAGGCTTATTCTTGTCCAATTAGGGTTTTTAACCAATCTTGTGCATCCAATAGGTGTGTTTGTGTCATTGGATGATCAATTAGGTCATTTTCGTCCTCCCTAGGCTTATTCTTGTCCAATTAGGGTTTTTAAGCAATCTTGTGCATCCAATAGGTGTGTTTGTGTCATTGGATGATCAATTAGGTCATTTTCGTCCTCCCTAGGCTTATTCTTGTCCAATTAGGGTTTTTAACCAATCTTGTGCATCCAATAAGTTCATTTGTGTCATTGGATTAACATTTAGGTCATTTTCGTCCTCCCAAGGCATCTTCTTGGCCAATTAGGATTTTTAACCAATCTTGTGCATCCAATAGGTGTGTTTGTGTCATTGGATGATCAATTAGGTCATTTTCGTCCTCCTAGGCTTATTCTTGTCCAATTAGGGTTTTTAACGAATCTTGTGCATCCAATAAGTTCATTTGTGTCATTGGATGAACATTTAGATCATTTTCGTCCTCCCTAGGCATATTCTTGTCCAATTAGGGTTTTTAACCAATCTTGTGCATCCAATAGGTGTGTTTGTGTCATTGGATGATCAATTAGGTCATTTTCGTCCTCCCTAGGCATATTCTTGTCCAATTAGGGTTTTTAACCAATCTTGTGCATCCAATTGGTGTGTTTGTGTCATTGGATGATCAATTAGGTCATTTTCGTCCTCCGAAGGCTTATTCTTGTCCAATTAGGGTTTTTAACCAATCTTGTGCATCCAATAAGTTCATTTGTGTCATTGGATTAACATTTAGGTCATTTTCGTCCTCCCTAGGCATATTCTTGTCCCATTAGGGTTTTTAACCAATCTCTTGCATCCAATAGGTGTGTTTGTGTCATTGTATGATCAATTAGGTCATTTTGATCCTCCCTAGGCTTATTCTTGTCCAATTAGGGTTTTTAACCAATCTTGTGCATCCAATAAGTTCATTTGTGTCATTGGATTAACATTTAGGTCATTTTCGTCCTCCCTAGGCATATTCTTGTCCAATTAGGGTTTTTAACCAATCTTGTGCATCCAATAGGTGTGTTTGTGTAATTGGATGATCAATTAGGTCATTTTCGTCCTCCCTAGGCTTATTCTTGTTCAAATACGGTTTTTAACCAATCTTGTGCATCCAATAGGTTTGTTTGTGTCATTGGATGATCAATTAGGTCATTTTCGTCCTCCCTAGGCTTATTCTTGTCCAATTAGGGTTTTTAACCAATCTTGTGCATCCAATAGGTGTGTTTGTGTCATTGGATGATTAATTACGTCATTTTGATCCTCCCTAGGCTTATTCTTGTCCAATTAGGGTTTTTAACCAATCTGGTGCATCCAATAGGTGTGTTTGTGTCATTGGATGATCAATTAGGTCATTTTCGTCCTCCCTAGGCTTATTCTTGTTCAATTAGGGTTTTTAACCAATCTTGTGCATCCAATACGTTTGTTTGTATCATTGGATGATCAATTTGGTCATTTTCGTCCTCCCTAGGCTTATTCTTGTCCAATTAGGGTTTTTAACCAATCTTGTGCATCCAATAGGTGTGTTTGTGTCATTGGATGATCAATTAGGTCATTTTCGTCCTCCCTAGGCTTATTCTTGTCCAATTAGGGTTTTTAACTAATCTTGTGCATCCAATAAGTTCATTTGTGTCATTGGATTAACATTTAGGTCATTTTCGTCCTCCTTAGGCATATTCTTGTTCAATTAGGGTTTTTAACCAATCTTGTGCATCCAAAAGGTGTGTTTGTGTCATTAGATGATCATTTAGGTCATTTTCTTCCTCCCTAGGCTTATTCTTGTCCAATTAGGGTTTTTAACCAATCTTGTGCATCCAATAGGTGTGTTTATGTCATTGGATGATCAATTAGGTCATTTTCGTCCTCCCTAGGCTTATTCTTGTCCAATTAGGGTTTTTAACCAATCTTGTGCATCCAATAGGTGTGTTTATGTCATTGGATGATAAATTATGTCATTTTCTTCGTCCCTAGGCTTATTCTTGTCCAATTAGGGTTTTTAACCAATCTTGTGCATCCAATAGGTGTGTTTGTGTCATTGGATGATTAATTACGTCATTTTGATCCTCCCTAGGCTTATTCTTGTCCAATTAGGGTTTTTAACCAATCTGGTGCATCCAATAGGTGTATTTGTGTCATTGGATGATCAATTAGGTCATTTTCGTCCTCCCTAGGCTTATTCTTGTTCAATTAGGGTTTTTAACCAATCTTGTGCATCCAATACGTTTGTTTGTATCATTGGATGATCAATTTGGTCATTTTCGTCCTCCCTAGGCTTATTCTTGTCCAATTAGGGTTTTTAACCAATCTTGTGCATCCAATAGGTGTGTTTGTGTCATTGGATGATCAATTAGGTCATTTTCGTCCTCCCTAGGCTTATTCTTGTCCAATTAGGGTTTTTAACCAATCTTGTGCATCCAATAAGTTCATTTGTGTCATTGGATTAACATTTAGGTCATTTTCGTCCTCATTAGGCATATTCTTGTCCAATTAGGGTTTTTAACCAATCTTGTGCATCCAATAGGTGTGTTTGTGTCATTGGATGATCAATTTAGGTCATTTTCGTCCTCCCTAAGCATATTCTTGTCCAATTAGGGTTTTTAACCAATCCTGTGCATCCAATAGGTGTGTTTGTGTCATTGGATGATCAATTAGGTCATTTTCGTCCTCCCTGTGCTTATTCTTGTCCAATTAGGGTTTTTAACAAATCTTGTGCATCCAATAAGTTCATTTGTGTCATTGGATTAACATTTAGGTCATTTTCGTCCTCCCTATGCTTATTCTTGTCCAATTAGGGTTTTTAACCAATCTTGTGCATCCAATAGGTGTGTTTGTGTCATTGGATGATCAATTAGGTCATTTTCGTCCTCCCTAGGCTTATTCTTGTCCAATTAGGGTTTTTAACCAATCTTGTGCATCCAATAAGTTCATTTGTGTCATTGGATTAACATTTAGGTCATTTTCGTCCTCCCTAGGCTTATTCTTGCCCAATTAGGGTTTTTAACCAATCTTGTGCATCCAATAAGTTGATTTGTGTCATTGGATTAACATTCAGGTCATTTTCGTCCTCCCTAGGCTTATTCTTGTCCAATTAGGGTTTTTAACCAATCTTGTGCATCCAATAGGTGTGTTTGTGTCATTGGATGATCAATTAGGTCATTTTCGTCCTCCCTAGGCTTATTCTTGTCCAATTAGGGTTTTTAACCAATCTTGTGCATCTAATAAGTATGTTTGTTCCATTAAATTAATATTTAGGTCATTTTCGTCCTTTCTAGGCATAATCTTGTCCAATTAGGGTTTTTAACCAATCTTGTGCATCCAATAGGTGTGTTTGTGTCATTGGATGATCAATTAGGTCATTTTCGTCCTCCCTAGGCATATTCTTGTCCAATTAGGGTTTTAACCCATCTTGTGCATCCAATAAGTTTGTTAGTGTCATTGAATTAATATTTAGGTCATTTTCCTCCTCCCTAGGCATATTCTTGTCCAATTAGGGTTTTTAACCAATCTTGTGCATCCAATAAGTTCATTTGTGTCTTTGGATTTACATTTAGGTCATTTTCGTCCTCCCTAGGCATATTCTTGTGCAATTAGGGTTTTTAACCAATCTTGTGCATCCATTAGGTGTGTTTGTGTCATTGGATGATCAATTAGGTCATTTTCGTCATCCCTAGGCTTATTCTTGTCCAATTAGGGTTTTTAACCAATCTTGTGCATCCAATAGGTGTGTTTGTGCATTGGATGATCAATTAGGTCATTTTCGTCCTCCCTAGGCTTATTCTTCTTCAATTAGGGTTTTCAACCAATCTTGTGCATCCAATAAGTTTGTTTGTTCCATTGAATTAATATTTAGGTCATTTTTGTCCTTTCTAGGCATAATCTTGTCCAATTAGGGTTTTTAACCAATCTTGTGCATCCAATAGGTGAGTTTGTGTCATTGGATGATCAATTAGGTCATTTTCGTCCTCCCTAGGCATATTCTTGTCCAATTAGGGTTTTTAACGAATCTTGTGCATCCAATAGGTGTGTTTGTGTCATTGGATGATCAATTAGGTCATTTTCGTCCTCCCTAGGCTTATTCTTGTCCAATTAGGGTTTTTAACCAATCTTGTGCATCCAATAAGTTCATTTGTGTCATTGGATTAACATTTAGGTCATTTTCGTCCTCCCTAGGCTTATTCTTGCCCAATTAGGGTTTTTAACCAATCTTGTGCATCCAATAAGTTGATTTGTGTCATTGGATTAACATTCAGGTCATTTTCGTCCTCCCTAGGCTTATTCTTGTCCAATTAGGGTTTTTAACCAATCTTGTGCATCCAATAGGTGTGTTTGTGTCATTGGATGATCAATTAGGTCATTTTCGTCCTCCCTAGGCTTATTCTTGTCCAATTAGGGTTTTCAACCAATCTTGTGCATCCAATAAGTATGTTTGTTCCATTAAATTAATATTTAGGTCATTTTCGTCCTTTCTAGGCATTATCTTGTCCAATTAGGGTTTTTAACCAATCTTGTGCATCCAATAGGTGTGTTTGTGTCATTGGATGATCAATTAGGTCATTTTCGTCCTCCCTAGGCATATTCTTGTCCAATTAGGGTTTTAACCCATCTTGTGCATCCAATAAGTTTGTTAGTGTCATTGAATTAATATTTAGGTCATTTTCCTCCTCCCTAGGCATATTCTTGTCCAATTATGGTTTTTAACCAATCTTGTGCATCCAATAAGTTCATTTGTGTCTTTGGATTTACATTTAGGTCATTTTTGTCCTCCCTAGGCATATTCTTGTGCAATTTGGGTTTTTAACCAATCTTGTGCATCCATTAGGTGTGTTTGTGTCATTGGATGATCAATTAGGTCATTTTCGTCATCCCTAGGCTTATTCTTGTCCAATTAGAGTTTTTAACGAATCTTGTGCATCCAATAGGTTTGTTTGTGTCATTGGATGATCAATTAGGTCATTTTCGTCCTCCCTAGGCTTTTTCTTGTCCAATTAGGGTTTTTAACCAATCTTGTGCATCCAATAAGTTTGTCAGTGTCATTGAATTAATATTTAGGTCATTTTCGTCCTCCCTAGGCATATTCTTTTCCAATTAGGGTTTTTAACCAATCTTGTGCATCCAATAGGTGGGTTTGAGTCATTGCATGATCAATTAGGTCATTTTCGTCCTCCCTAGGAATATTTTTGTCCAATTAGGGTTTTTAACCAATCTTGTGCATCCAATAGGTGTGTTTGTGGCAATGGATTATCAATTAGGTCATTTTCGTCCTCCCTAGGCTTATTCTTGTCCAATTAGGGTTTTTAACCAATCTTGTGCATCCAATAGGTGTGTTTGTGTCATTGGATGATCAATTAGGTCATTTTCGTCCTCCCTAGGCATATTCTTGTCCAATTAGGGTTTTTAACGAATCTTGTGCATCCAATAGGTGTGTTTGTGTCATTGGATGATCAATTAGGTCATTTTCGTCCTCCCTAGGCTTATTCTTGTCCAATTAGCATTTTTAACCAATCTTGTGCATCCAATAAGTTGATTTGTGTCATTGGATTAACATTCAGGTCATTTTCGTCCTCCCTAGGCTTATTGTTGTCCAATTAGGGTTTTTAACAAATCTTGTGCATCCAATAGGTGTGTTTTTGTCATTGGGTGATCAATTAGGTCATTTTCGTCCTCCCTAGGCTTATTCTTGTCCAATTAGGGTTTTAACCAATCTTGTGCATCCAATAAGTTTGTTAGTGTCATTGAATTAATATTTAGGTCATTTTCCTCCTCCCTAGGCATATTCTTGTCCAATTAGGGTTTTTAACCAATCTTGTGCGTCCAATAAGTTCATTTGTGTCATTGGATTTACATTTAGGTCATTTTCGTCCTCCCTAGGCATATTCTTGTGCAATTAGGGTTTTTAACCAATCTTGTGCATCCAATAGGTGTGTTTGTGTCATTGGATAATCAATTAGGTCATTTTCGTCATCCCTAGGCTTATTCTTGTCCAATTAGGGTTTTTAACGAATCTTGTGCATCCAATAGGTGTGTTTGTGTCATTGGATGATCAATTAGGTCATTTTCGTCCTCCCTAGGCTTTTTCTTGTCCAATTAGGGTTTTTAACCAATCTTGTGCATCCAATAAGTTTGTCAGTGTCATTGAATTAATATTTAGGTCATTTTCATCCTCCCTAGGCATATTCTTGTCCAATTAGGGTTTTTAACCAATCTTGTGCATCCAATAGGTGTGTTTGTGTCATTGCATGATCAATTAGGTCATTTTCGTCCTCCCTAGGAATATTTTTGTCCAATTAGGGTTTTTAACCAATCTTGTGCATCCAATAGGTGTGTTTTTGGCAATGGATTATCAATTAGGTCATTTTCGTCCTCCCTAGGCTTATTCTTGTCCAATTAGGGTTTTTAACCAATCTTGTGCATCCAATAGTTGTGTTTGTGTCATTGGATGATCAATTAGGTCATTTCCGTCCTCCCTAGGCTTATTCTTGTCCAATTAGGGTTTTTAACCAATCTTGTGCATCCAATAAGTTGATTTGTGTCATTGGATGATCAATTAGGTCATTTTCGTCCTCCCTAGGCTTATTCTTGTCCAATTAGGGTTTTTAACCAATCTTGTGCATCCAATAGGTGTGTTTGTGTCATTGGATGATCAATTAGGTCATTTTCATCCTCCCTAGGCTTATTCTTGTCCAATTAGGGTTTTTAACCAATCTTGTGCATCCAATAAGTTCATTTGTGTCATTGGATGATCAATTAGGTCATTTTCGTCTTCCCTAGGCATATTCTTGTCCAACTAGGGTTTTAAACCAATCTTGTGCATCCAATAGGTGTGTTTGTGTCATTGGATGATCAATTAGGTCATTTTTAATCCTCCCTAGGCTTATTCTTGTCCAATTAGGGTTTTTAACCAATCTTGTGCATCCAATAAGTTCATTTGTGTCATTGGATGATCAATTAGGTCATTTTCGTCCTCCCTAGGCTTATTCTTGTCCGATTAGGGTTTTTAACCAATCTTGTGCATGCAATAGGTGTGTTTGTGTCATTGGATGATCAATTAGGTCATTTTCATCCTCCCTAGGCTTATTCTTGTCCAATTAGGGTTTTTAACCAATCTTGTGCATCCAATAGGTGTGTTTGTGTCATTGGATGATCAATTAGGTCATTTTCGTCCTCCCTAGGCTTATTCTTGTCCAATTACGGTTTTTAACCAATCTTGTGCATCCAATAACTTTGTTTGTGTCATTTAATTAATATTTAGGTCATTTTCGTCCTCCCTAGGCTTATTCTTGTCGAATTAGGGTTTTAAACCAATCTTGTGCATCCAATAGGTGTGTTTGTGTCATTGGATGATCAATTAGGTCATTTTCGTCCTCCCTAGGCTTATTCTTGTCCAATTAGGGTTTTTAACCAATCTTGTGCATCCAATAGGTGTGTTTGTGTCATTGGATGATCAATTAGGTCATTTTCGTCCTCCCTAGGCTTATTCTTGTCCAATTAGGGTTTTTAACCAATCTTGTGCATCCAATAAGTTCATTTGTGTCTTTGGATTAACATTTAGGTTATTTTCGTCCTCCCTAGGCATATTCTTGTCCAATTAGGGTTTTTAACCGATCTTGTGCTTCCAATAGGTGTGTTTGTGTCATTGGATGATCAATTAGGTCATTTTCGTCCTCCCTAGGCTTATTCTTGTCCAATTAGGGTTTTTAACCAATCTTGTGCATCCAATAAGTTTGTTTATGTCATTGAATTAATAGTTAGGTCATTTTCGTCCTCCCTAGGCGTATACTTGTCCAATTAGGGTTTTTAACCAATCTTGTGCATCCAATAGGTGTGTTTGTGTCATTGGATGATCAATTAGGTCATTTTCGTCCTCCCTAGGCTTATTCTTGTCCAATTAGGGTTTTTAACCAATCTTGTGCATCCAATAAGTTTGTTTATGTCATTGAATTAATATTTAGGTCATTTTCGTCCTCCGTAGGCATATTCTTGTCCAATTAGGGTTTTTAACCAATCTTGTGCATCCAATAGGTGTGTTGGTGTCATTGGATGATAAATTAGGTCATTTTCGTCCTCCCTAGGCATATTCTTGTCCAATTAGGGTTTTTAACCAATTTTGTGCATCCAATAAGTTTGTTTATGTCATTGAATTAATATTTAGGTCATTTTAGTCCTCCCTAGGCATATTCTTGTCGAATTAGGGTTTTTAACCAATCTTGTGCATCCAATAGGTGTGTTTGTGTCATTGGATGATCAATTAGGTCATTTTCGTCCTCCCTAGGCATATTCTTGTCCAATTAGGGTTTTTAACGAATCTTGTGCATCCAATAGGTGTGTTTGTGTCATTGGATGATCAATTAGGTCATTTTCGTCCTCCCTAGGCTTATTCTTGTCCAATTAGGGTTTTTAACCAATCTTGTGCATCCAATAAGTTGAGTTGTGTCGTTGGATTAACATTTAGGTCATTTTCCTCCTCCCTAGACTTATTCTTTTCCAATTAGGGTTTTTAACCAATCTTGTGCATCCAATAGGTGTGTTTGTGTCATTAGATGATCAATTAGGTCATTTTCGTCCTCCCTAGGCTTATTCTTGTCCAATTAGGGTTTTTAACCAATCTTGTGCATCCAATAAGTTGAGTTGTGTAATTGGATTAACATTTAGGTCATTGGATGTCCTCCCTAGGCTTATTCATGTCCAATTAGGGTTTTTAACCAATCTTGTGCATCCAATAGGTGTGTTTGTGTCATTGGATGATCAATTAGGTCATTTTCGTCCTCCCTAGGCATATTATTGTCCAATTAGGGTTTTTAACCAATCTTGTGCATCCAATATGTTGAGTTGTGTCATTGGATTAACATTTAGGTCATTTTCGTCCTCCCTAGGCTTATTCTTGTCCAATTAGGGTTTTTAACCAATCTTGTGCATCCAATAGGTGTGTTTGTGTCATTGGATGATCAATTAGGTCATTTTCGTCCTCCCTAGGCTTATTCTTGTCCAATTAGGGTTTTTAACCAATCTTGTGCATCCGATAAGTTTGTTTGTGTCATTGAATTAATATTTTGGTCATTTTTGTCCTCCCTAGGCATATTCTTGTCCAATTAGGGTTTTTAACCAATCTTGTGCATCCAATAGGTGTGTTTGTGTCATTGGATGATCAATTAGGTCATTTTCATCCTCCCTAGGCTTATTCTTGTCCAATTAGGGTTTTTAACCAATCTTGTGCATTCGATAAGTTTGTTTGTGTCATTGAATTAATATTTAGGTCAATTTCGTCCTCCCTAGGCATATTCTTGTCCAATTAGGGTTTTTAACCAATCTTGTGCATCCAATAGGTGTGTTTGTGTCATTGGATGATCAATTAGGTCATTTTCGTCCTCCCTAGGCATATTCTTGTCCAATTAGGGTTTTTAACCAATCTTGTGCATCCAATAGGTGTGTTTGTGTCATTGGATGATCAATTAGGTCATTTTCGTCCTCCCTAGGCTTATTCTTGTTCAATTATGGTTTTTAACCAATCTTGGGCATCCAATTTGTTCATTTTTGTCATTGGATTAACATTTAGGTCATATCCGTCCTACCTAGGCATATTCTTGTCCAATTAGGGTTTTTAACCAATCTTGTGCATCCAATAGGTGTGTTTGTGTCATTGGATGATCAATTAGGTCATTTTCGTTCTCCCTAGGCTTATTCTTGTACAATTAGGGTTTTTAACCAATCTTGTGCATCCAATAAGTTCATTTGTGTTATTGGATTAACATTTAGGTCATATTCGTCCTCCCTAGGCATATTCTTGTCCAATTAGGGTTTTTAACCAATCTTGTGCATCCAATAGGTGTGTTTGTGTCATTGGATGATCAATTAGGTCATTTTCGTCCTCCCTAGGCATATTCTTGTCCAATTAGGGTTTGTAACCAATCTTGTGCATCCAATAAGTTTGTCTGTTTCATTGAATTAATATTTAGGTCATTTTCGTCATCCCTAGGCATATTCTTGTCCAATTAGGGTTTTTAACCAATCTTGTGCATCCAATAGGTGTGTTTGTGTCATTGGATGATCAATTAGGTCATTTTCGTCCTCCCTAGGCATATTCTTGTCCAATTAGGGTTTTTAACCAATCTTGTGCATCCAATAGGTGTGTTTGTGTCATTGGATGATCAATTAGGTCATTTTCGTCCTTCCTAGGCTTATTCTTGTCCAATTAGGGTTTTTAACCAATCTTGTGCATCCAATAAATTGAGTTGTGTCATTGGATTAACATTTAGGTCATTTTCGTCCTCCCTAGGCTTATTCTTGTCCAATTAGGGTTTTTAACCAATCTTGTGCATCCAATAGGTGTGTTTGTGTCATTGGATGATCAATTAGGTCATTTTCGTCCTCCCTAGGCATATTCTTGTCCAATTAGGGTTTTTAACCAATCTTGTGCATCCAATAGGTGTGTTTGTGTCATTGGATGATCAATTAGGTCATTTTCGTCCTCCCTATGCATATTCTTGTCCAATTAGGGTTTTTAACGAATCTTGTGCATCCAATAGGTGTGTTTGTGTCATTGGATGATCTATTAGATCATTTTCGTCCTCCCTAGGCATATTCTTGTCCAATTAGGGTTTTTAACCAATCTTGTGCATCCAATAGGTGTGTTTGTGTCATTGGATGATCAATTAGGTCATTTTCGTCCTCCCTAGGCATATTCTTGTCCAATTAGGGTTTTTAACCAATCTTGTGCATCCAGTAGGTGTGTTTGTGTCGTTGGATGATCAATTAGGTCATTTTCGTCCTCCCTAGGCTTATTCTTGTCCAATTAGGGTTTTTAACCAATCTTGTGCATCTGATAAGTTTGTTTGTGTCATTGAATTAATATTTAGGTTATTTTCGTCCTCCCTAGGCATATTCTTGTCCAATTAGGGTTTTTAACCAATCTTGTGCATCCAATAGGTGTGTTTGTGTCATTGGATGATCAATTAGGTCATTTTCGTCGTCCCTAGGCATATTCTTGTCCAATTAGGGTTTTTAACGAATCTAGTGCATCCAATAGGTGTGTTTGTGTCATTGGATGATCAATTATGTCATTTTCGTCCTCCCTAGGCTTATTCTTGTACAATTAGAATTTTTAACCAATCTTGTGCATCCAATAAGTTGATTTGTGTCATTGGATTAACATTTAGGTCATTTTCGTCCTCCCTAGGCTTATTCTTGTCCAATTAGGGTTTTTAACCAATCTTGTGCATCCAATAGGTGTGTTTGTGTCATTCGATAATCAATTAGGTCATTTTCGTCATCCCTAGGCTTATTCTTGTCCAATTAGGGTTTTTAACCAATCTTGTGCATCCAATAACTTTGTTTGTGTCATTGAATTAATATTTAGGTCATTTTCGTCCTCCTTAGGCATAGTCTTGTCCAATTAGGGTTTTTAACCAATCTTGTGCATCCAATAGGTGTGTTTGTGTCATTCGATAATCAATTAGGTCATTTTCGTCCTCCCTAGGCTTATTCTTGTCCAATTAGGGTTTTAACCAATCTTGTGCATCCAATAAGCTTGTTAGTGTCATTGAATTAATATTTAGGTCATTTTCGTCCTCCCTAGGCATATTCTTGTCCAATTAGGGTTTTTAACCAATCTTGTGCATCCAATAAGTTCATTTGTGTCATTGGATTTACATTTAGGTCATTTTCGTCCTCCCTAGGCATATTCTTGTGCAATTAGGGTTTTTAACCAATCTTGTGCATCCAATAGGTGTGTTTGTGTCATTGGATGATCAATTAGGTCATTTTCGTCATCCCTATGCTTATTCTTGTCCAATTAGGGTTTTTAACGAATCTTGTGCATCCAATAGGTGTGTTTGTGTCATTCGATGATCAATTAGGTCATTTTTCGTCCTCCCTAGGCTTTTTCTTGTCCAATTAGGGTTTTTAACGAATCTTGTGCATCCAATAACTTCGTTTGTGTCATTGAATTAATATTTAGGTCATTTTCTTCCTCCTTAGGCATATTTTTGTCCAATTAGGGTTTTTAACCAATCTTGTGCATCCAATAGGTGTGTTTGTGTCATTGGATGATCAATTAGGTCATTTTCGTCATCCCTAGGCTTATTCTTGTCCAATTAGGGTTTTTAACCAATCTTGTGCATCCAATAACTTTGTTTGTGTCATTGAATTAATATTTAGGTCATTTTCGTCCTCCTTAGGCATAGTCTTGTCCAATTAGGGTTTTTAACCAATCTTGTGCATCCAATAGGTGTGTTTGTCGCACTGGATGATCAATTAGGTCATTTTCGTCCTCCCTAGGCTTATTCTTGTCCAATTATGGTTTTTAACCAATCTTGTGCATCCAATAGGTGTGTTTGTGTCATTGGATGATCAATTAGGTCATTTTCGTCCTCCCTTGTGCATCCAATAAGTTTGTTAGTGTCATTGATTTAATATTTAGGTCATTTTCGTCCTCCCTAGGCATATTCTTGTCCAATTAGGGTTTTTAACCAATCTTGTGCATCCAATAAGTTCATTTGTGTCATTGGATTTACATTTAGGTCATTTTCGTCCTCCCTAGGCATATTCTTGTGCAATTAGGGTTTTTAACCAATCTTGTGCATCCAATAGGCGTGTTTGTGTCATTGGATGATCAATTAGGTCATTTTCGTCATCCGTAGGCTTATTCTTGTCCAATTAGGGTTTTTAACCAATCTTGTGCATCCAATAACTTTATTTGTGTCATTGAATTAATATTTAGGTCATTTTCGTCCTCCTTAGGCATAGTCTTGTCCAATTAGGGTTTTTAACCAATCTTGTGCATCCAATAGGTGTGTTTGTGTCACTGGATGATCAATTAGGTCATTTTCGTCCTCCATAGGCTTATTCTTGTCCAATTATGGTTTTTAACCAATCTTGTGCATCCAATATGTGTGTTTGTGTCATTGGATGATCAATTAGGTCATTTTCGTCGTCCCTAGGCATATTCTTGTCCAATTAGGGTTTTTAATGAATCTTGTGCATCCAATAGGTGTGTTTGTGT
This sequence comes from Cicer pinnatifidum, assembly GCA_037974775.1. Taxonomy (NCBI): domain Eukaryota; kingdom Viridiplantae; phylum Streptophyta; class Magnoliopsida; order Fabales; family Fabaceae; genus Cicer; species Cicer pinnatifidum. The sequence continues at coordinate 13,579 of JBBPBR010001494.1, read as the reverse complement.
CATTGGATGATCAATTAGGTCATTTTCGTCATCCCTATGCTTATTCTTGACCAATTAGGGTTTTTAACGAATCTTGTGCATCCAAAAGGTGTGTTTGTGTCATTGGATGATCAATTAGGTCATTTTCGTCCTCCCTAGGCTTTTTCTTGTCCAATTAGGGTTTTTAACCAATCTTGTGCATCCAATAAGTTTGTTAGTGTCATTGAATTAATATTTAGGTCATTTTTGTCCTCCCTAGGCATATTCTTGTCCAATTAGGGATTTTAACCAATCTTGTGCATCCAATAGGTGTGTTTGTGTCATTGCATGATCAATTAGGTCATTTTCGTCCTCCCTAGGCATATTCATGTCCAATTAGGGTTTTTAACGAATCTTGTGCATCCAATAGGTGTGTTTGTGTCATTGGATGATCAATTAGGTCATTTTCGTCCTCCCTAGGCTTATTCTTGTCCAATTAGGGTTTTTAACCAATCTTGTGCATCCAATAAGTTGATTTGTGTCATCGGATTAACATTCAGGTCATTTTGGTCCTCCCTAGGCTTATTCTTGTCCAATTAGGGTTTTTAACCAATCTTGTGCATCCAATAGGTGTGTTTGTGTCATTGGATGATCAATTAGGTCATTTTCGTCCTCCCTAGGCTTATTCTTGTCCAATTAGGGTTTTTAACGAATCTTGTGCATCCAATAAGTTTGTTTGTTTCATTGAATTAATATTTAGGTCATTTTCGTCCTCCCTAGGCATATTCTTGTCCAATTAGGGTTTTTAACCAATCTTGTGCATCCAATAATTATGTTTGTGTCATTGGATGATCAATTAGGTCATTTTCGTCGTCCCTAGGCATATTCTTGTCCAATTAGGGTTTTTAACGAATCTTGTGCATCCAATAGGTGTGTTTGTGTCATTGGATGATCAATTATGTCATTTTCGTCCTCCCTAGGCTTATTCTTGTCCAATTAGGGTTTTTAACCAATCTTGTGCATCCAATAAGTTGATTTGTGTCATTGGATGATCAAGTAGGTCATTTTCGTCCTCCCTAGGCTTATTCTTGTCCAATTAGGGTTTTTAACCAATCTTGTGCATCCAATAAGTTGAGTTGTGTCATGTGATTAACATTTAGGTCATTTTCGTCCTCCCTAGGCATATTCTTGTCCAATTAGGGTTTTTAACCAATCTTGTGCATCCAACAAGTTCATTTGTGTCATTGGATGATCAATTAGGTCATTTTCGTCATCCCTAGGCTTATTCTTGTCCAATTAGGGTTTTTAACCAATCTTGTGCATCCAATAAGTTCATTTGTGTCATTGGATTTACATTTAGGTCATTTTCGTCCTCCCTAGGCATATTCTTGTCCAATTAGGGTTTTTAACCAATCTTGTGCATCCAATAGGTGTGTTTGTGTCATTGGATGATCAATTAGGTCATTTTCGTCCTCCCTAGGCATATTCTTGTCCAATTAGGGTTTTTAACCAATCTTGTGCATCCAATAGATGTGTTTGTGGCAATGGATGATCAATTAGGTCATTTTCGTCCTCCTTTTGCTTATTCTTGTCCAATTAGTGTTTTTAACAAATCTTGTGCATCCAATAGGTGTGTTTGTGTCATTGGATGATCAATTAGGTCATTTTTGTCCTCCCTAGGCTTATTCTTGTCCAATTAGGGTTTTTAACCAATCTTGTGCACCCAATAGGTGTGTTTGTGTCATTGGATGATCAATTAGGTCATTTTCGTCCTCCCTACGCTTATTCTTGTCCAATTAGGGTTTTCAACCAATCTTGTGCATCCAATAAGTTTGTTTGTTCCATTGAATTAATATTTAGGTCATTTTCGTCCTTTCTAGGCATAATCTTGTCCAATTAGGGTTTTTAACAAATCTTGTGCATCCAATAGGTGTATTTGTGTCATTGGATGATCAATTAGGTCATTTTCGTCCTCCCTAGGCATATTCTTGTCCAATTAGGGTTTTTAACGAATCTTGTGCATCCAATAGGTGTGTTTGTGTCATTGGATGATCAATTAGGTCAATTTCGTCCTCCCTAGGCTTATTCTTGTCCAATTAGTGTTTTTAACCAATCTTGTGCATCCAATAAGTTGATTTGTGTCATTCGATTAACATTCAGGTCATTTTCGTCCTCCCTAGGCTTATTCTGGTCCAATTAGGGTTTTTAACCAATCTTGTGCATCCAATAGGTGTGTTTGTGTCATTGGATGATCAATTAGGTCATTTTCGTCCTCCCTAGGCTTATTCTTGTCCAATTAGGGTTTTTAACCAATCATGTGCATCCAATTGGTGTGTTTGTGTCATTTGATGATCAATTAGGTTATTTTCGTCCTCCCTAGGCTTATTCTTGTCCAATTAGGGTTTTTAACCAATCTTGTGCATCCAATAAGTTCATTTGTGTCATTGGATTAACATTTAGGTCATTTTCGTCCTCCCTAGGCATATTCTTGTCCAATTAGGGTTTTTAACCAATCTTGTGCTTCCAATAGGTGTGTTTGTGTCATTGGATGATCAATTATGTCATTTTCGTCCTCCCTAGGCTTATTCTTGTCCAATTAGGGTTTTTAACCAATCTTGTGCATCCAATAGGTGTGTTTGTGTCATTGGATGATCAATTAGGTCGTTTTCGTCCTCCCTAGGCTTATTCTTGTCCAATTAGGGTTTTTAACCAATCTTGTGCATCCAATAACTTTGATTGTGTCATTGAATTAATATTTAGGTCATTTTCGTCCTCCCTAGGCATATTCTTGTCCAATTAGGGTTTTTAACCAATCTTGTGCATCCGATAGGTGTGTTTGTGTCATTGGATGATCAATTAGGTCATTTTCATCTTCCCTAGGCTTATTCTTTCCCAATTAGGGTTTTTAACCAATCTTGTGCATCCAATAAGTTCATTTGTGTCATTGGAATAACATTTAGGTCATTTTCGTCCTCCATAGGCATATTCTTGTCCAATTAGGGTTTTTAACCATTCTTGTGCTTCCATTAGGTGTGTTTGTGTCATTGGATGATCAATTAGGTCATTCTCGTCCTCACTAGGCTTATTCTTGTCCAATTAGGGTTTTTAACCAATCTTGTGCATCCAATAGGTGTGTTTGTGTCATTGGATGATCAATTAGGTCATTTTCGTCATCCCTAGGCTTATTCTTGTCCAATTAGGGTTTTTAACCAATCTTGTGCATCCAATAACTTTGATTGTGTCATTGAATTAATATTTAGGTCATTTTCGTCCTCCCTAGGCATATTCTTGTCCAATTAGGGTTTTTAACCAATCTTGTGCATCCAATAGGTGTGTTTGTGTCATTGGATGATCAATTAGGTCATTTTCGTCCTCCCTAGGCTTATTCTTGTCCAATTAGGGTTTTTAACCAATCTTGTGCATCCAATAACTTTGATTGTGTCATTGAATTAATATTTAGGTCATTTTCGTCCTCCCTAGGCATATTCTTGTCCAATTAGGGTTTTTAACCAATCTTGTGCATCCAATAGGTGTGTTTGTGTCATTGGATGACCAATTAGGTCATTTTCGTCCTCCCTAGGCTTATTCTTGTCCAATTAGGGTTTTTAACCAATCTTGTGCATCCAATAACTTTGATTGTGTCATTGAATTAATATTTAGGTCATTTTCGTCCTCCCTAGGCATATTCTTGTCCAATTAGGGTTTTTAACCAATCTTGTGCATCCAATAGGTGTGTTTCTGTCATTGGATGATCAATTAGGTCATTTTCGTCCTCCCTAGGCTTATTCTTGTCCAATTAGGGTTTTTAACCAATCTTGTGCATCCGATAAGTTTGTTTGTGTCATTGAATTAATATTTAGGTCATTTTCGTCCTCCCTACGCATATTCTTGTCCAATTAGGTTTTAAACCAATCTTGTGCTTCCAGTAGGTGTGTTTGTGTCATTGGATGATCAATTAGGTCATTTTCGTCCTCCCTAGGCATATTCTTGTCCAATTAGGGTTTTTAACGAATCTTGTGCATCCAATAGGTGTGTTTGTGTCATTGGATGATCAATTAGGTCATTTTCGTCCTCCCTAGGCTTATTCTTGTCCAATTAGGGTTTTTAACCAATCTTGTGCATCCAAGAATTGAGTTGTGTCATTGGATTAACATTTAGGTCATTTTCGTCCTCCCTAGGCTTATTCTGGTCCAATTAGGGTTTTTAACCAATCTTGTGCATCCAATAGGTGTGTTTGTGTCATTGGATGATCAATTAGGTCATTTTCGTCCTCCCTAGGCTTATTCTTGTCCAATTAGGGTTTTTAACCAATCTTGTGTATCCAATAACTTTGTTTGTGTCATTGAATTAATATTTAGGTCATTTTCTTCCTCCCTAGGCATATTCTTGTCCAATTAAGGTTTTTAACCAATCTTGTGCATCCAATAGGTGTGTTTGTGTCATTGGATGATCAATTAGGTCATTTTCGTCCTCCCTAGGCTTATTCTTGTCCAATTAGGGTTTTTAACCAATCTTGTGCATCCAATAACTTTGTTTGTGTCATGGAATTAATATTTAGGTCATTTTCGTCCTCCCTAGGCATATTCTTGTCCAATTAGGGTTTTTAACCAATCTTGTGCATCCAATAGGTGTGTTTGTGTCATTGGATGATCAATTAGGTCATTTTCGTCCTCCCTAGGCATATTCTTGTCCAATTAGGGTTTTTAACCAATCTTGTGCATCCAATAGGTGTGTTTGTGGCAATGGATGATCAATTTGGTCGTTTTCGTCCTCCCTAGGCTTATTCTTGTCCAATTAGGGTTTTTAACCAATCTTGTGCATCCAACAAGTTTGTTTATGTCATTGAATTAATATTTAGGTCATTTTCGTCCTCCCTAGGCATATTCTTGTCCAATTAGGGTTTTTAACCAATCTTGTGCATCCAATAGGTGTGTTTGTGTCATTGGATGATCAATTAGGTCATTTTCGTCCTCCCTAGGCATATTCTTGTCCAATTAGGGTTTTTAACCAATTTTGTTCATCCAATAAGTTTGTTTATGTCATTGAATTGATATTTAGGTCATTTTCGTCCTCCCTAGGCATATTCTTGTCCAATTAGGGTTTTTAACCAATCTTGTGCATCCAATAGGTGTGTTTGTGTCATTGGATGATCAATTAGGTCATTTTCGTCCTCACTAGGCTTATTCTTGTCCAATTAGGGTTTTTAACCAATCTTGTGCATCCAATATGTTTGTTTGTGTCATTGAATTAATATTTAGGTCATTTCGTCCTCCCTAGGCATATTCTGGTCCAATTAGGGTTTTTAACCAATCTTGTGCATCCAATAGGTGTGTTTGTGTCATTGGATGATCAATTAGGTCATTTTCGTCCTCCCTAGGCTTATTCTTGTCCAATTAGGGTTTTTAACCAATCTTGTGCATCCAATAAGTTCATTTGTGTCATTGCATAAACATTTAGGTCATTTTCGTCCTCCCTAGGCATATTCTTGTCCAATTAGGGTTTTTAACCAAAGTTGTGCATCCAATAAGTTCATTTGTGTCATTGGATGATCAATTAGGTCATTTACGTCCTCCCTAGGCATATTCTGGCATATTCTTGTCCAATTAGGGTTTTTACCCAATCTTGTGCATCCAATAGGTGTGTCTCCCTAGGCTTATTCTTGTCCAATTAGGGTTTTTAACCGATCTTGTGCATCCAATAGGTGTGTTTGTGTCATTGGATGATCAATTAGGTCATTTTCGTCCTCCCTATGCTTATTCTTGTCCAATTAGGGTTTTTAACCAATCTTTTGCATCCAATAAGTTGAGTTGTGTCATTGGACTAACATTTAGGTCATTTTCGTCCTCCCTATGCTTATTCTTGTCCAATTAGGGTTTTTAACCAATCTTGTGCATCCAATAAGTTCATTTGTGTCATTGGATTAACATTTAGGTCATTTTCGTCCTCCCTAGGCATATTCTTGTCCAATTAGAGTTTTAGACCAATCTTGTGCATCCAATAGGTGTGTTTGTGTCATTGGCTTATCAATAAGGTTATTTTCGTCCTCCCTCGGCTTATTCTTGTCCAATTAGGGATTTTAACTAATCTTGTGCATCCAATAAGTTCATTTGTGTCATTGGATGATCAATTAGGTCATTTTCGTCCTCCCTAGGCATATTCTTGTCCAATTAGGGTTTTTAACCAATCTTGTGCATCCAATAGGTGTGTTTGTGTCATTGGATGATCAATTAGGTCATTTTCGTCCTCCCTAGGCATATTCTTGTCCAATTAGGGTTTTTAACCAATCTTGTGCATCCAATAAGTCCGTTTGTGTCATTGGATTAACATTTAGGTCATAATCGTCCTCCCTAGGCATATTCTTGTCCAATTAGGGTTTTTAACCAATCTTGTGCATCCAATAGGTGTGTTTGTGTCATTGGATGATCAATTAGGTCATTTTCGTCCTCCCTAGGCTTATTCTTGTCCAATTAGGGTTTTTAACCAATCTTGTGCATCCAATAAGTTTGTTTATGTGAATGAATTAATATTTAGGTCATTTTCGTCCTCCCTAGGCATATTCTGGTCCAATTAGGGTTTTTAACCAATCTTGTGCATCCAATAGGTGTGTTTGTGTCATTGGATGATCAATTAGGTCATTTTCGTCCTCCCTAGGCTTATTCTTGTCCAATTAGGGTTTTTAACCAATCTTGTGCATCCAATAAGTTCATTTATGTCATTGGATGATCAATTAGGTCATTTTCGTCCTCCCTAGGCATATTCGTGTTCAACTAGGGTTTTAAACCAATCTTGTGCATCCAATAGGTGTGTTTGTGTCATTGGATGATCAATTAGGTCATTTTCGTCCTCCCTAGGCTTATTCTTGTCCAATTAGGGTTTTTAACCAATCTTGTGCATCCAATAGATGTGTTTGTGTCATTGTATGATCAATTACGTCATTTTCGTCCTCCCTAGGCATATTCTTGTCCAATTATGGTTTTTAACCAATCTTGTGCATCCAATAGGTGTGTTTTAGGCAATGGATGATCAATTAGGTCATTTTCGTCCTCCCTAGGCTTATTCTTATCCAATTAGGGTTTTTAACCAATCTTGTGCATCCAATAGGTGTGTTTGTGTCATTGGATGATCAATTAGGTCATTTTCGTCCTCCCTAGGCTAATTCTTGTCCAATTAGGGTTTTTAACGAATCTTGTGGATTCAATAAGTTTGTTTGTTTCATTGAATTAATATTTAGGTCATTTTCATCCTCCCTAGGCATATTCTAGTCCAATTAGGGTTTTTAACCAATCTTGTGCATCCAATAGTTGTGTTTGTGTCATTGGATGATCAATTAGGTCATTTTCGTCGTCCCTAGGCATATTCTTGTCCAATTAGGGTTTTTAACGAATCTTGTGCATCCAATAGGTTTGTTTGTGTGATTGGATGATCAATTATGTCATTTTCGTCCTCCCTAGGCTTATTCTTGTCCAATTAGGGTTTTTAACCAATCTTGTGCATCCAATAAGTTGATTTGTGTCATTGGATTAACATTTAGGTCATTTTCGTCCTCCCTAGGCTTATTCTTGTCCAATTAGGGTTTTTAACCAATCTTGTGCATCCAATAGGTGTGTTTGTGTCATTGGATGATCAGTTATGTCATTTTCGTCCTCCCTAGGCTTATTCTTGTCCAATTAGGGTTTTTAACCAATCTTGTGCATCCAATAAGTTGAGTTATGTCATTGGATTAACATTTAGGTCATTTTCGTCCTCCCTAGGCTTATTCTTGTCCAATTAGGGTTTTCAACCAATCTTGTGCATTCAATAAGTTTGTTAGTGTCATTGAATTAATATTTAGGTCATTTTCGTCCTCCATAGGCATATTCTTGTCCAATAAGGGTTTTTAACCAATCTTGTGCATCCAATAGGTGTGTTTGTGTCATTGCATGATCAATTAGGTCATTTTCGTCCTCCCTAGGCATATTCTTGTCCAATTAGGGTTTTTAACCAATCTTGTGCATCCAATAGGTGTGTTTGTGGCAATGGATGATCAATTAGGTCATTTTTGTCCTCCCTAGGCTTATTCTTGTCCAATTAGGGTTTTTAACAAACCTTGTGCATCCAATAACTTTGTTTGTGTCATTGAATTAATATTTAGGTCATTTTCATCCTCCCTAGGCATATTCTTGTCCAATTAGGGTTTTTAACCAATCTTGTGCACCCAATAGGTGTGTTTGTGTCATTGGATAATCAATTAGGTCATTTTCGTCCTCCCTAGGCATATTCTTGTCCAATTAGGGTTTTTAACCAATCTTGTGCATCCAATAACTTTGTTTGTGTCATTGAATTAATATTTAGGTCATTTTCGTCCTCCCTAGGCATATTCTTGTCCAATTAGGGTTTTTAACCAATCTTGTGCTTCCAATAGGTGTGTTTGTGTCATTGGATGAACAATTAGGTCATTTTCGTCCTCCCTAGGCTTATTCTTGTCCAATTAGGGTTTTTAACCAATCTTGTGCATCCAATAAGTTTGTTTATGTCATTGAATTATTATTTAGGTCATTTTCGTCCTCCCTAGGCATATTCTTGTCCAATTAGGGTGTTTAACCAATCTTGTGCATCCAATAGGTGTGTTTGTGTCATTGGATGATCAATTAGGTCATTTTCGTCCTCCCTAGGCTTATTCTTGTCCAATTAGGGTTTTTAACCAATCTTGTGCATCCAATAGGTGTGTTTGTGTCATTGGATGATCAATTAGGTCATTTTCGTCCTTCTAGGCATATTCTTGTCCAATTAAGGTTTTTAACCAATCTTGTGCATCCAATAGGTGTGTTTGTGTCATCGGATGATCAATTAGGTCATTTTCGTCCTCCCTAGGCTTATTCTTGTCCAATTAGGGTTTTTAACCAATCTTGTGCATCCAATAGGCGTGTTTGTGTCATTGGATTAACATTTAGGTCATTTTCGTCCTCCCTAGGCTTATTCTTGTCCAATTAGGGTTTTTAACCAATCTTGTGCATCCAATAGGTGTGTTTGTGTCATTGGATTAACATTTAGGTCATTTTCGTCGTCCCTAGGCTTATTCTTGTCCAATTAGGGTTTTTAACCAATCTTGTGCATCCAATAAGTTCATTTGTGTCATTGGATGATCAATTAGGTCATTTTCGTCCTCCCTAGGCTTATTCTTGTCCAATTAGGGTTTTTAACCAATCTTGTGCATCCAATAAGTTGAGTTATGTCATTGGATTAACATTTAGATCATTTTCGTTATCCCTAGGCTTATTCTTGTCCAATTAGGGTTTATAACCAATCTTGTGCATCCAATAAGTTCATTTGTGTTATTGGATTAACATTTAGGTCATATTCGTCCTCCCTAGGCATATTCTTGTCCAATTAGGGTTTTTAACCAATCTTGTGCATCCAATAGGTGTGTTTGTGTCATTGGATGATCAATTAGGTCATTTTCGTCCTCCCTAGGCATATTCTTGTCCAATTAGGGTTTTTAACCAATCTTGTGCATCCAATAAGTTCATTGGTGTCATTGGATGATCAATTAGGTCATTTTCGTCCTCCTTAGGCTTATTCCTATCCAATTAGGGTTTTTAACCAATCTTGTGCATCCAATAAGTTTGTTTGTGTCATTGAATTAATATTTAGGTCATTTTCGTCCTCCCTAGGCATATTCTTGTCCAATTAGGGTTTTTAACCAATCTTGTGCATCCAATAGGTGTGTTTGTGTCATTGGATGATCAATTAGGTCATTTTCGTCCTCCCTAGGCATATTCTTGTCCAATTAGGGTTTTTAACCAATCTTGTGCATCCAATAAGTTCATTAGTGTCATTGGATGATCAATTAGGTCATTTTCGTCCTCCATAGGCATATTCTTGTCCAATTAGGGTTTTTAACCAATCTTGTGCATCCAATAGGTGTGTTTGTGTCATTGGATGATCAATTAGGTCATTTTCGTCCTCCCTAGGCTTATTCTTGTCCAATTAGGGTTTTTAACCAATCTTGTGCATCCAATAGGTGTGTTTGTGTCTTTGGATGATCAATTAGGTCATTTTCGTCCTTCGTAGGCTTATTCTTGTCCAATTAGGGGTTTTAACCAATCTTGTGCATCCGATAAGTTTGTTTGTGTCATTAAATTAATATTTAGGTCATTTTCGTCCTCCCTAAGCATATTCTTGTCCAATTAGGGTTTTTAACCAATCTTGTGCATCCAATAGGTGTGTTTGTGTCATTGGATGATCAATTAGGTCATTTTCGTCCTCCCTATGCTTATTCTTGTCCAATTAGGGTTTTTAACCAATCTTGTGCATCCAATAAGTTGAGTTGTGTCATTGGATTATCATTTAGGTTATTTTCCTCCTCCCTAAGCTTATTCTTGTCCAATTAGGGTTTTTAACCAATCTTGTGCATCCAATAGGTGTGTTTGTGTCATTGGATGATCAATTAGGTCATTTTCGTCCTCCCTAGGCTTATTCTTGTCCAATTAGGGTTTTTAACCAATCTTGTGCATCCAATAAGTTGAGTTGTGTCATTGGATTAACATTTAGGTCATTTTCGTCCTCAATAGGCTTATTCTTGTCCAATTAGGGTTTTTAACCAATCTTGTGCATTTAATAGGTGTGCTTGTGGCAATGGATGATCAATTAGGTCATTTTCGTCCTCCCTAGGCATATTCTTGTCCAATTAAGGTTTTTCACCAATCTTGTGCATCCAATAGGTGTGTTTGTGTCATTGGATGATCAATTAGGTCATTTTCATCCTCCCTAGGCTTATTCTTGTCCAATTAGGGTTTTTAACCGATCTTGTGCATCCAATAGGTGTGTCTGTGTCATTGGATGATCAATTAGGTCATTTTCGTCCTCCCTTGGCATATTCTTGTCCAATTAGGGTTTTTAACCAATCTTGTGCATCCAATAGGTGTGTTTGTGTCATTGGATGATCAATTAGGTCATTTTCGTCCTCCCTAGGCTTATTCTTGTCCAATTAGGGTTTTTAACCAATCTTGTGCATCCAATAGGTGTGTTTGTGTCATTGGATGACCAATTAGGTCATTTTCGTCCTCCCTAGGCAAATTCTTGTCCAATTAGGGTTTTTAACCAATCTTGTGCATCCAATAGGTGTGTTTGTGTCATTGGATGATCAATTAGGTCATTTTCGTCCTCCCTAGGCTTATTCTTGTCCAATTAGGGTTTTTAACCAATCTTGTGCATCCAATAAGTTGAGTTGTGTCATTGGATTACATTTAGGTCATTTTCATTCTCCCTAGGCTTATTCTTGTCCAATTAGGGTTTTTAACCAATCTTGTGCATCCAATAGGTGTGTTTGTGTCATTGGATGATCAATTAGGTCATTTTCGTCCTCCCTAGGCTTATTCTTGTCCAATTAGGGTTTTTAACCAATCTTGTGCATCCAATAATTTTGTTTGTGTCGTTGAATTTATATTTAGGTCATTTTCGTCCTCCCTAGGCATATTCTTGTCCAATTAGGGTTTTTAACCAATCTTGTGCATCCAATAGGTGTGTTTGTGTCATTGGATGATCAATTAGGTCATTTTCGTCCTCCCTAGGTTTATTCTGGTCCAATTAGGGTTTTTAACCAATCTTGTGCATCCAATAGGTGTGTTTGTGTCATTGGATGATCAATTAGGTCATTTTCGTCCTCCCTAGGCTTATTCTTGTCCAATTAGGGTTTTTAACCAATCTTGTGCATCCAATAGGTGTGTTTGTGTCATTGGATGATCAATTAGGTCATTTTCGTCCTCCCTAGGCTTATTCTTGTCCAATTAGGGTTTTTAACCAATCTTGTGCATCCAATAGGTGTGTTTGTGTCATTGGATGATCAATTAGGTCATTTTCGTCCTTTCTATGCTTATTTTTGTCCAATTAGGGTTTTTAAGCAATCTTGTGCATCCAATAAGTTCATTTGTGTCATTGGATGATCAATTAGGTCATTTTCGTCCTCCCTAGGCATATTCTTGTCCAACTAGGGTTTCTAACCAATCTTGTGCTTCCAATAGATGTGTTTGTGTCATTGGATGATCAATTAGGTCATTTTCGTCCTCCCTAGGCTTATTCTTGTCCAATTAGGGTTTTTAACCAATCTTGTGCATCCAATAGGTGTGTTTGTGTCATTGGATGATCAATTAGGTCATTTTCGTCCTCCCTAGGCTTATTCTTGTCCAATTAGGGTTTTTAACCAATCTTGTGCATCCAATAGGTGTGTTTGTGTCATTGGATGATCAATTAGGTCATTTTCGTCCTCCTGAGGCTTATTCTTCTCCAATTAGGGTTTTTAACCAATCTTGTGCATCCAATAGGTGTGTTTGTGTCATTGGATGATCAATTAGGTCATTTTCGTCCTTCCTAGGCATATTCTTGTCCAATTAGGGTTTTTAACCCATCTTGTGCATCCAATAGGTGTGTTTGTGTCATTGGATGATCAATTAGGTCATTTTCGTCCTCCCTAGGCATATTCTTGTCCAACTAGGGTTTTTAACCAATCTTGTGCATCCAATAGGTGTGTTTGTGTCTTTGGATGATCAATTAGGCCATTTTTGTCCTCCCTAGGCTTATTCTTGTCCAATTAGGGTTTTTAACCAATCTTGTGCATCCAATAGGTGTGTTTGTGTCATTGGATGATCAATTAGGTCATTTTCGTCCTCCCTAGGCTTATTCTTGTCCAATTAGGGTTTTTAACCAATCTTGTGCATCCAATAGGTGTGTTTGTGTCATTGGATTAACATTTAGGTCATTTTCGTCCTCCCTAGGCTTATTGTTGTCCAATTAGGGTTTTGAACCAATCTTGTGCATCCAATAAGTTTGTTTGTGTCATTGAATTAATATTTAGGTCATTTTCGTCCTCCCTAGGCATATTCTTGTCCAATTAGGGTTTTTAACCAATCTTGTGCATCCAATACGTGTGTTTGTGTCATTGGATGATCAATTAGGTCATTTACGTCCTCCCTAGGCTTATTCTTGTCCAATTAGGGTTTTCAACCAATCTTGTGCATCCAATAACTTTGTTTGTGTCATTGAATTAATATTTAGGTCATTTTCGTCCTCCCTAGGCATATTCTTGTCCAATTAGGGTTTTTAACCAATCTTGTGCTTCCAATAGGTGTGTTTGTGTCATTGGATAATCAATTAGGTCATTTTCGTCCTCCCTAGGCTTATTCTTGTCCAATTATGGTTTTTAACCAATCTTGTGCATCCAATAAGTTTGTTTGTGTCATTGGATTAATATTTAGGTCATTTTCGTCCTCCCTAGGCATATTCTTGTCCAATTAGGGTTTTTAACCAATCTTGTGCATCCAATAGGTGTGTTTGTGTCATTGGATGATCAATAAGGTCATTTTCGTCCTCCCTAAGCATATTCTTGTCCAATTAGGGTTTTTAACCAATCTTGTGCATCCAATAGGTGTGTTTGTGGCAATGGATGATCAATTAGATCATTTTCGTCCGCCCTAGGCTTATTCTTGTCCAATTAGGGTTTTTAACCAATCTTGTGCATCCAATAGGTGTGTTTGTGTCATTGGATGATCAATTAGGTCATTTTCGTCCTCCCTAGGCTTATTCTTGTCCAATTAGGGTTTTTAACCAATCTTGTGCATCCAATAAGTTGAGTTGTGTCATTGGATTA
>JBBPBR010001493.1:328873-354381 GCA_037974775.1 Cicer pinnatifidum | reverse complement strand
TTAGGTCATTTTCGTCCTCCCTAGGCATATTCTTGTCCAATTAGGGTTTTTAACCAATCTTGTGCATCCAATAGGTGTGTTTGTGTCATTGGATGATCAATTAGGTCATTTTCGTCCTCCCTATGCTTATTCTTGTCCAATTAGGGTTTTTAACCAATCTTGTGCATCCAATAAGTTCATTTGTGTCATTGGATTTACATTTAGGTCATTTTCGTCCTCCCTAGGCATATTCTTGTCCAATTAGCGTTTTTAACCAATCTTGTGCATCCAATAGGTGTGTTTTGTCTCATTGGATGATCAATTAGGTCATTTTCGTCCTCCCTAGGCTTATTCTTGTCCAATTAGGGTTTTTAACCAATCTTGTGCATCTAATAACTTTGTTTGTGTCATTGAATTAATATTTAGGTCATTTTCGTCCTCCCTAGGCATATTCTTGTCCAATTAGGGTTTTTAACCAATCTTGTGCATCCAATAGGTGTGTTTGTGTCATTGGATGATCAATTAGGTCATTTTCGTCCTCCCTAGGCTTATTCTTGTCCAATTAGGGTTTTTAACCAATCTTGTGCATCCAATAGGTGTGTTTGTGTCATTGGATGATCAATTAGGTCATTTTCGTCCTCCTTAGGCATATTCTTGTCCAATTAGGGTTTTTAACGAATCTTGTGCATCCAATAGGTGTGTTTGTTTCATTGTATGATCAATTACGTCATTTTCGTCCTCCCTAGGCATATTCTTGTCCAATTAGGGTTTTTAACCAATCTTGTGCATCCAATAGGTGTGTTTGTGTCATTGGATGATCAATTAGGTCATTTTCGTCCTCCCTAGGCATATTCTTGTCCAATTAGGGTTTTTAACGAATCTTGTGCATCCAATAGATGTGTTTGTTTCATTGGATGATCAATTAGGTCATTTTCGTCCTCCCAAGGCTTTTTCTTGTCCAATTAGGGTTTTTAACCAATCTTGTGCATCCAATAAGTTGAGTTGTGTCATTGGATTAACATTTAGGTCATTTTCGTCATCCCTAGGCTTATTCTTGTCCAATTAGGGTTTTTAACCAATCTTGTACATCCAATAGGTGTGTTTGTATCATTGGATGATCAATTAGGTCATTTTCGTCCTCCTTAGGCTTATTCTTGTCCAATTAGGGTTTTTAACCAATCTTGTACATCTAATAAGTTCATTTGTGTCATTGGATTAACATTTAGGTCATTTTCGTCCTCCCTAGGCATATTCTTGTCCAATTAGGGTTTTTAACCCATCTTGTGCATCCAATAGGTGTGTTTGTGTCATTGGATGATCAATTAGGTCATTTTCGTCCTCCTTAGGCTTATTCTTGTCCAATTAAGGTTTTTAACCAATCTTGTGCATCCAATAGGTGTGTTTGTGTCATTGGATGATCAATTAGGTCATTTTCGTCCTCCCTAGGCATATTCTTGTCCAATTAGGGTTTTTAACCAATCTTGTGCATCCAATAGGTGTGTTTGTGTCATTGGATGATCAATTAGGTCATTTTCGTCCTCCCAAGGCATATTCTTGTCCAATTAGGGTTTTTAACCAATCTTGTGCATCCAATAGGTGTGTTTGTGTCATTGGATGATCAATTAGGTCATTTTCATCCTCCCTAGGCATATTCTTGTCCTATTAGGGTTTTTAACCAATCTTGTGGATCCAATAAGTTTATTTGTGTCTTTGAATTAATATTTAGGTCATTTTCGTCCTCCCCAGACATATTCTTGTCCAATTAGGATTTTTAACAAATCTTATGCATCCAATAGGTGTGTTTGTGTCAATGGATGATCAAATAGGTTATTTACGTCCTCCCTAGGCTTATTCTTGTCCAATTAAAGTTTTTAACCAATCTTGTGCATCCAATAACTTTGTTTGTGTCATTAAATTAATATTTAGGTCATTTTCGTCCTCCCTATGCATATTCTTGTCCAATTAGGGTTTTTAACCAATCTTGTGCATCCAATAGGTGTGTTTGTGTCATTGGATGATCAATTAGGTCATTTTCGTCCTCCCTAGGCTTATTCTTGTCCAATTAGGGTTTTTAACCAATCTTGTGCATCCAATAGGTGTGTTTGTGTCATTGGATGATCAATTAGGTCATTTTCGTCCTCCCTAGGCTTATTCTTGTCCAATTAGGGTTTTTAACCAATCTTGTGCATCCAATAGGTGTGTTTGTGTCATTGGATGATCAATTAGGTCATTTTCGTCCTTTCTATGCTTATTTTTGTCCAATTAGGGTTTTTAAGCAATCTTGTGCATCCAATAAGTTCATTTGTGTCATTGGATGATCAATTAGGTCATTTTCGTCCTCCCTAGGCATATTCTTGTCCAACTAGGGTTTCTAACCAATCTTGTGCTTCCAATAGATGTGTTTGTGTCATTGGATGATCAATTAGGTCATTTTCGTCCTCCCTAGGCTTATTCTTGTCCAATTAGGGTTTTTAACCAATCTTGTGCATCCAATAGGTGTGTTTGTGTCATTGGATGATCAATTAGGTCATTTTCGTCCTCCCTAGGCTTATTCTTGTCCAATTAGGGTTTTTAACCAATCTTGTGCATCCAATAGGTGTGTTTGTGTCATTGGATGATCAATTAGGTCATTTTCGTCCTCCCTAGGCTTATTCTTGTCCAATTAGGGTTTTTAACCAATCTTGTGCATCCAATAGGTGTGTTTGTGTCATTGGATGATCAATTAGGTCATTTTCATCATCCCAAGGCTTATTCTTGTCCAATTAGGGTTTTTAACCAATCTTGTGCATCCAATAACTTTGTTTGTGTCATTGAATTAATATTTAGGTCATTTTCGTCCTCCTTAGGCATATTCTTGTCGAATTAGGGTTTTTAACCAATCTTGTGAATCCAATCGGTGTGTTTCTGTCATTGGATGATCAATTAGGTCATTTTCGTCCTCCCTAGGCTTATTCTTGTCCAATTAGGGTTTTTAACCAATCTTGTGCATCCAATAGGTGTGTTTGTGTCATTGGATGATCAATTAGGTCATTTTCGTCCTCCCTAGGCTTATTCTTGTCCAATTAGGGTTTTTAACCAATCTTGTGCATCCAATAGGTGTGTTTGTGTCATTGGATGATCAATTAGGTCATTTTCATCCTACCTAGACTTATTCTTGTCAAATTCGGGTTTTTAATCAATCTTGTGCATCCATTAGGTGTGTTTGTGTCATTGGATGATCAATTAGGTCATTTTCGTCCTCCCTAGGCTTATTCTTGTCCAATTAGGGTTTTTAACCAATCTTGTGCATCCAATAGGTGTGTTTGTGTCATTGGATGATCAATTAGGTCATTTTCGTCCTCCCTAGGCATATTCTTGTCCAACTAGGGTTTTTAACCAATCTTGTGCATCCAATAAGTTCATTTGTGTCATTGGATGATCAATTAGGTCATTTTCATCCTCCCTAGCCATATTCTTGTCCAACAATGGTTTTTAACCAATCTTGTGCATCCAATAGGTGTGTTTGTGTCATTGGATGATCAATTAGGTCATTTTCGTCCTCCCTAGGCTTATTCTTGTCCAATTAGGGTTTTTAACCAATCTTGTGCATCCAATAGGTGTGTTTGTGTCATTGGATGATCAATTAGGTCATTTTCGTCCTCCCTAGGCTTATTCTTGTCCAATTAGGGTTTTTAACCAATCTTGTGCATCCAATAGGTGTGTTTGTGTCATTGGATGATCAATTAGGTCATTTTCGTCCTCACTAGACTTATTCTTGTCCAATTAGGGTTTTTAACCAATCTTGTGCATCCAATAGGTGTGTTTGTGTCATTGGATGATCAATTAGGTCATTTTCGTCCTCCCTAGGCTTATTCTTGTCCAATTAGGGTTTTTAACCAATCTTGTGCATCCAATAACTTTGATTGTGTCATTGAATTAATATTTAGGTCATTTTCGTCCTCCCTAGGCATATTCTTGTCCAATTAGGGTTTTTAACCAATCTTGTGCATCCAATAGGTGTGTTTGTGTCATTGGATGATCAATTAGGTAATTTTCGTCCTCCCTAGGCTTATTCTTGTCCAATTAGGGTTTTTAACCAATCTTGTGCATCCAATAGGTGTATTTGTGTCATTGGATGATCAATTAGGTCATTTTCGTCCTCCCTAGGCATATTCTTGTCCAATTAGGGTTTTTAACCAATCTTATGCATCCAATAGATGTGTTTGTGTCATTGGATGATCAATTAGGTCATTTTCGTCCTCCCTAGGCTTATTCTTGTCCAATTAGGGTTTTTAACCAATCTTGTGCATCCAATAGGTGTGTTTGTGTCATTGGATGATCAATTAGGTCATTTTCGTCCTCCCTAGGCTTATTCTTGTCCAATTAGGGTTTTTAACCAATCTTGTGCATCCAATAAGTTCATTTGTGTCATTGGATTAACATTTAGGTCATATCCGTTCTCCCTAGGCATATTCTTGTCCAATTAGGGTTTTTAACCAATCTTGTGCATCCAATAGGTGTGTTTGTGTCATTGGATGATCAATTAGGTCGTTTTCGTCCTCCCTAGGCTTATTCTTGTCCAATTAGGGTTTTTAACCAATCTTGTGCATCCAATAAGTTGAGTTGTTTCATTGGATTAACATTTAGGTCATTTTCGTCCCCCCTAGAATTATTCTTGTCCAATTAGGGTTTTTAACCAATCTTGTGTATCCAATAGGTGTGTTTGTGTCATTGGATGATCAATTAGGTCATTTTCGTCCTCCCTAGGCTTATTCTTGTCCAATTAGGGTTTTTAACCAATCTTGTGCATCCAATAGGTGTGTTTGTGTCATTGGATGATCAATTAGGTCATTTTCGTCCTCCCTAGGCTTATTCTTGTCCAATTAGGGTTTTTAACCAATCTTGTGCATCCAATAACTTTGTTTGTGTCATTGAATTAATATTTAGGTCATTTTCGTCCTCGCTAGGCATATTTTTGTCCAATTAGGGTTTTTAACAAATCTTGTTCATCCAATAGGTGTGTTTGTGTCATTTGATGATCAATTAGGTCATTTTCGTCCTCCCTAGGCTTTTTCTTGTCCAATTAGGGTTTTTAACCAATCTTGTGCATCCAATAAGTTTGTTTGTTTCATTGAATTAATATTTAGGTCATTTTCGTCCTCCCTAGGCATATTCTTGTCCAATTAGGGTTTTTAACCAATCTTGTGCATCCAATAGGTGTGTTTGTGTCATTGGATGATCAATTAGGTCATTTTCGTCCTCCCTAGGCTTATTCTTGTCCAATTAGGGTTTTTAACCAATCTTGTGCATCCAATAACTTTGATTGTGTCATTGAATTAATATTTAGGTCATTTTCGTCCTCCCTAGGCATATTCTTGTCCAATTACGGTTTTTAACCAATCTTGTGCATCCAATAGGTGTGTTTGTGTCATTGGATGATCAATTAGGTCATTTTCGTCCTCCCTAGGCTTATTCTTGTCCAATTACGGTTTTTAACCAATCTTGTGCATCCAATAACTTTGTTTGTGTCATTGAATTAATATTTAGGTCATTTTCGTCCTCCCTAGGCTTATTCTTGTCCAATTAGGGTTTTTAACCAATCTTGTGCATCCAATAAGTTCATTTGTGTCATTGGATGATCATTTAGGTCATTTTCGTCCCCCCTTGGCATATTCTTCTCCAACTAGGGTTTTAAACCAATCTTGTGCATCCAATAGGTGTGTTTGTGTCATTGGATGATCAATTAGGTCATTTTCGTCCTCCATAGGCTTATTCTTGTCCAATTAGGGTTTTTAACCAATCTTGTGCATCCAATAGGTGTGTTTGTGTCATTGGATGATCAATTAGGTCATTTTCGTCCTCCCTAGGCTTATTCTTGTCCAATTAGGGTTTTTAACCAATCTTGTGCATCCAATAACTTTGTTTGTGTCATTGAATTAATATTTAGGTCATTTTCGTCCTCCCTAGGCATATTCTTGTCCAATTATGGTTTTTAACCTATCTTGTGCATCCAATAAGTGTGTTTGTGTCATTGGATGATCAATTAGGTCATTTTCGTCCTCCATTGGCTTATTCTTGTCCAATTAGGGTTATTAACCAATCTTGTGCATCCAATTGGTGTGTTTGTGTCATTGGATGATCAATTTAGGTCATTTTAGTTCTCCCTAGGCATATTCTTGTCCAATTAGGGTTTTTAACCAATCTTGTGCATCCAATAGGTGTGTTTGTGTCATTGGATGATCAATTAGGTCATTTTCGTCCTCCCTAGGCTTATTCTTGTCCAATTAGGGTTTTTAACCAATCTTGTGCATCCAATAACTTTGTTTGTTTTATTGAATTAATATTTAGGTCATTTTCGTCCTCCCTAGGCATATTCTTGTCCAATTACGGTTTTTAACCAATCTTGTGCATCCAATAGGTGTTTTTGTGTCATTGGATGATCAATTAGGTCATTTTCGTCCTCCCTAGGCTTATTCTTGTCCAATTAGGGTTTTTAACCAATCTTGTGCATCCAATAAGTTGAGTTGTTTCATTGGATTAACATTTAGGTCATTTTTGTCCTCCCTAGGCTTATTCTTGTCCAATTAGGGTTTTTAACCAATCTTGTGCATCCAGTATGTTCGTTATTGTCATTGGATTAACATTTAGGTCATTTTCGTGCTAACTAGGCATATTCTTGTCCAATTAGGGTTTTTAACCAATCTTGTGCATCCAATAGGTGTGTTTGTGTCATTGGATGATCAATTAGGTCATTTTCGTCCTCCCTATGCTTATTCTTGTCCAATTAGGGTTTTTAACCAATCTTGTGCATTCAATAAGTTCATTTGTGTCATTGGATTTACATTTAGGTCATTTTCGTCCTCCCTAGGCATATTCTTGTCCAATTAGGGTTTTTAACCAATCTTCTGCATCCAATAGGTGTGTTTGTCTCATTGGATGATCAATTAGGTCATTTTCGTCCTCCCTAGGCTTATTCTTGTCCAATTAGAGTTTTTAACCAATCTTGTGCATCCAATAGGTGTGTTTGTGTCATTGGATGATCAATTAGGTCATTTTCGTCCTCCATAGGCTTATTCTTGTCCAATTAGGGTTTTTAACCAATCTTGTGCATCCAATAACTTTGTTTGTGTCATTGAATTAATATTTAGGTCATTTTCCTCCTCCCTAGGCATATTCTTGTCCAATTAGGGTTTTTAACCAATCTTGTGCATCCAATAAGTTGAGTTGTTTCATTGGATTAACATTTAGGTCATTTTTGTCCTCCCTAGGCTTATTCTTGTCCAATTAGGGTTTTTAACCAATCTTGTGCATCCAGTATGTTCGTTATTGTCATTGGATTAACATTTAGGTCATTTTCGTGCTAACTAGGCATATTCTTGTCCAATTAGGGTTTTTAACCAATCTTGTGCATCAAATAGGTGTGTTTGTGTCATTGGATGATCAATTAGGTCATTTTCGTCCTCCCTATGCTTATTCTTGTCCAATTAGGGTTTTTAACCAATCTTGTGCATTCAATAAGTTCATTTGTGTCATTGGATTTACATTTAGGTCATTTTCGTCCTCCCTAGGCATATTCTTGTCCAATTAGGGTTTTTAACCAATCTTGTGCATCCAATAGGTGTGTTTGTCTCATTGGATGATCAATTAGGTCATTTTCGTCCTCCCTAGGCTTATTCTTGTCCAATTAGGGTTTTTAACCTATCTTGTGCATCTAATAACTTTGTTTGTGTCATTGAATTAATATTTAGGTCATTTTCGTCCT
The DNA here is from genome assembly GCA_037974775.1 of Cicer pinnatifidum. Lineage (NCBI taxonomy): Eukaryota > Viridiplantae > Streptophyta > Magnoliopsida > Fabales > Fabaceae > Cicer > Cicer pinnatifidum. The sequence continues at coordinate 346,661 of JBBPBR010001493.1, read as the reverse complement.
CCATAGGCATATTCTTGTCCAATTAGGGTTTTTAACCAATCTTGTGCATCCAATAGGTGTGTTTGTGGCATTGGATGATCAATTAGGTCATTTTCGTCCTCCCTAGGCTTATTCTTGTCCAATTAGGGTTTTTAACCAATCTTGTGCTTCCAATAGGTGTGTTTGTGTCATTGGATGATCAATTAGGTCATTTTCGTCCTCCCTATGCTTATTCTTGTCCAATTAGCGTTTTTAACCAATCTTGTGCATCCAATAAGTTCATTTGTGTCATTGGATGATCAATTAGGTCATTTTCGTCCTCCCTAGGTATATTCTTGTCCAACTAGGGTTTTTAACCAATCTTGTGCATCCAATAGATGTGTTTGTGTCTTCGGATTATCAATTAGGTCATTTTCGTCCTCCCTAGGCTTATTCTTGTCCAATTAGGGTTTTTAACCAATCTTGTGCATCCAATAGGTGTGTTTGTGTCATTGGATGATCAATTAGGTCATTTTCGTCCTCCCTAGGCTTATTCTTGTCCAATTAGGGTTTTTAACCAATCTTGTGCATCCAATAGGTGTGTTTGTGTCATTGGATGATCAATTAGGTCATTTATCGTCCTCCCTAGGCTTATTCTTGTCCAATTAGGGTTTTTAACCAATCTTGTGCATCCAATAGGTTGAGTTGTGTCATTGGATTAACATTTAGGTCATTTTCGTCCTCCCTAGGCATATTCTTGTCCAATTAGGGTTTTTAACCAATCTTGTGCATCCAATAGGTGTGTTTGTGTCATTGGATGATCAATTAGGTCATTTTCGTCCTCCCTAGGCTTATTCTTGTCCAATTAGGGTTTTTAACCAATCTTGTGCATCCAATAAGTTGAGTTGTGTCATTGGATTACCATTGAGGTCATTTTCGTCCTCCCTAGGCTTATTCTTGTCCAATTATGGTTTTTAACCAATCTTGTGCATCCAATAGGTGTGTTTGTGTCATTGGATGATCAATTAGGTCATTTTCGTCCTCCCTAAGCTTATTCTTGTCCAATTAGGGTTTTTAACCAATCTTGTGCATCCAATAGGTTCATTTGTGTCATTGGATTAACATTTAGGTCATTTTCGTCCTCCCTAGGCATATTCTTGTCCAATTAGGGTTTTTAACCAATCTTGTGCTTCCAATAGGTGTGTTTGTGTCATTGGATAATCAATTAGGTCATTTTCATCCTCCCTAGGCTTATTCTTGTCCAATTAGGGTTTTTAACCAATCTTGTGCATCCAATAAGTTTGTTTGTGTCATTGAATTAATATTTAGGTCATTTTCGTCCTCCCTAAGCATATTCTTGTCCAATTAGGGTTTTTAACCAATCTTGTGCATCCAATAGGTGTGTTTGCATCATTGGATGATCAATTAGGTCATTTTCGTCCTCCCTAGGCATATTCTTGTCCAATTAGGATTTTTAACCAATCTTGTGCATCCAATAGGTGTGTTTGTGGCAATGGATGATCAATTAGGTCATTTTCGTCCTCCCTAGGCTTATTCTTGTCCAATTAGGGTTTTTACCCAATCTTGTGCATCCAATAGGTGTGTTTGTGTCATTGGATAATCAATTAGGTCATTTTCGTCCTCCCTAGGCTTAATCTTGTCCAATTAGGGGTTTTAACCAATCTTGTGCATCCAATAAGTTTGTTTGTTTCATTGAATTAATAATTAGGTCATTTTCGTCCTCCCTAGGCATATTCTTGTCCAATTAGGGTTTTTAACCAATCTTGTGCATCCAATAGTTGTGTTTGTGTCTTTGGATGATCAATTAGGTCATTTTCGTCCTCCCTAGGCATATTCTTGTCCAATTAGGGTTTTTAATGAATCTTGTGCATCCAATAGGTGTGTTTGTGTCATTGGATGATCAATTAGGTCATTTTCGTCCTCCCTAGGCTTATTCTTGTCCAATTAGGGTTTTTAACCAATCTTGTGCATCCAATAACTTTGTTTGTGTCATTGAATTAATATTTAGGTCATTTTCGTCCTCCCTAGGCATATTCTTGTCCAATTAGGGTTTTTAACCAATCTTGTGCATCCAATAGGTGTGTTTGTGGCATTGGTTGATCAATTAGGTCATTTTCGTCCTCCCTAGGCTTATTCTTGTCCAATTAGGGTTTTTAACCTATCTTGTGCATCCAATAAGTTCATTTGTGTCATTGGATTAACATTTAGATCATTTTCGTCCTCCCTAGGCATATTCTTGTCCAATTAGGGTTTTTAACCAATCTTGTGCTTCCAATAGGTGTGTTTGTGTCATTGGATAATCAATTAGGTCATTTTCATCCTCCCTAGGCTTATTCTTGTCCAATTAAGGTTTTTAACCAATCTTGTGCATCCAATAAGTTTGTTTGTGTCATTGAATTAATATTTTGGTCATTTTCGTCCTCCCTAGGCATATTCTTGTCCAATTAGGGTTTTTAACCAATCTTGTGCATCCAATAGGTGTGTTTGTATCATTGGATGATCAATTAGGTCATTTTCGTCCTCCCTAGGCATATTCTTGTCCAATTAGGGTTTTTAACCAATCTTGTGCATCCAATAGGTGTGTTTGTGGCAATGGATGATCAATTAGGTCATTTTCGTCCTCCCTAGGCTTATTCTTGTCCAATTAGGGTTTTTAACCAATCTTGTGCATCCAACAGGTGCGTTTGTGTCATTGGATGATCAATTAGGTCATTTTCGTCCTCCCTAGGCTTATTCTTGTCCAACTAGGGTTTTTAACCAATCTTGTGCATCCAATAGGAGTGTTTGTATCATTGGATGATCAATTAGGTCATTTTCGTCCTCCCTAGGCTTATTCTTGTCCAATTAGGGTTTTTAACCAATCTTGTGCATTCAATAAGTTTGTTTGTTTCATTGAATTAATATTTAGGTCATTTTCGTCCTCCCTAGGCATATTCTTGTCCAATTAGGGTTTTTAACCAATCTTGTGCATCCAATAGTTGTGTTTGTGTCATTGGATAATAAATTAGGTCATTTTCGTCCTCCCTAGGCATATTCTTGTCCAATTAGGGTTTTTAATGAATCTTGTGCATCCAATAGGTGTGTTTGTGTCAATGGATTATCAATTAGGTCATTTTCGTCCTCCCAAGGCTTATTCTTGTCCAATTAGGGTTTTTAACCAATCTTGTGCATCCAATAAGTTGATTTGTGTCATTGGATTAACATTTAGGTCATTTTCGTCCTCCCTAGGCTTATTCTTGTCCAATTAGGGTTTTTAACCAATCTTGCGCATCCAATAGGTGTGTTTGTGTCATTGGATGATCAATTAGGTCATTTTCGTCCCCCCCTAGGCTTATTCTTGTCCAATTAGGGTTTTTAACCAATCTTGTGCATCCAATAAGTTGAGTTGTGTCATTGGATTAACATTTAGGTCATTTTCGTCCTCCCTAGGCTTATTCTTGTCCAATTAGGGTTTTTAACCAATCTTGTGCATCCAATAAGTTCATTTGTGTCATTGGATTTACATTTAGGTCATTTTCGTCCTCCCCAGGCATATTCTTCTGCAATTAGGGTTTTTAACCAATCTTGTGCATCCAATAGGTGTGTTTGTGTCATTGGATGTTCAATTAGGTCATTTTCGTCATCACTAGGCTTATTCTTGTCCAATTAGGGTTTTTAACCAATCTTGTGCATCCAATAAGTCGAGTTGTGTCATTGGATTAACATTTAGGTCATTTTCGTCCACCCTAGGCTTATTCTTGTCCAATTAGGGTTTTTAACCAATCTTGTGCATCCAATAAGTTGAGTTGTGTCATTGGATTAACATTTAGGTCATTTTCGTCCTCCCTAGGCATATTCTTGTCCAATTTGGGTTTTTAACCAATCTTATGCATCCAATTGGTGTGTTTGTTTCATTGGATGACCATTTAGGTCATTTTCGTCCTACCTAGGCTTATTCTCGACCAATTAGGGTTTTTAACCAATCTTGTGCATCCAATAAGTTGAGTTGTGTCATTGGAATCACATTTAGGTCATTTTCGTCCTCCCTTGGCATATTCTTGTCCAATTAGGGTTTTTAACTAATCTTGTGTATCCAATAGGTGTGTTTGTGTCATTGGATGATCAATTTGGTCATTTTCGTCCTCCCTAGGTTTATTCTTGTCCAATTAGGGTTTTTAAACAATTTTGTGCATCCAATAAGTTTGTTTGTTTCATTGAATTAATATTTAGGTCACTTTTGTCCTCCCTAGGCATATTCTTGTCCAATTAGGGTTTTTAACGAATCTTGTGCATCCAATAGGTGTGTTTGTGTCATTGAATTAATATTTAGGTCATTTTTGTCCTCCCTAGGCATATTCTTGTCCAATTAGGGTTTTTAACCAATCTTGTGCATCCAATAGGTGTGTTTGTGGCAATGGATGATCAATTAGGTCATTTTCGTCCTCCCTAGGCTTATTCTTGTCCAATTAGGGCTTTTAACCAATCTTGTGCATCCAATAGGTGTGTTTGTGTCATTGGATGATCAATTAGGTCATTTTCGTCCTCCCTAGACTTATTCTTGTCAAATTAGGGTTTTTAACCAATCTTGTGCATCCAATAACTTTGTTTGTGTCATTGAATTAATATTTAAGTCATTTTCGTCCTACCTAGGCATATTCTTGTCCAATTAGGGTTTTTAACCAATCTTGTGCATCCAATAGGTGTGTTTGTGTCATTGGATGATCAATTAGGTCATTTTCGTCCTCCCTAGGCATATTCTTGTCCAATTAGGGTTTTTAACCAATCTTGTGCATCCAATAGGTGTGTTTGTGTCATTGGATGATCAATTAGGTCATTTTCGTCCTCCCTAGGCATATTCTTGTCCAATTAGGGTTTTTAACCAATCTTGTGCATCCAATAGGTGTGTTTGTGTCATTGGATGATCAATTAGGTCATTTTCGTCCTCCATAGGCTTATTCTTGTCCAATAAGAGTTTTTAACCAATCTTCTGCATCCAATAAGTTGAGTTGTGTCATTGGATTAACATTTAGGTCATTTTCGTCCTCCCTAGGCTTATTCTTGTCCAATTAGGGTTTTTAACCAATCTTGTGCATCCAATAGGTGTGTTTGTGTCATTGGATGATCAATTAGGTCATTTTCGTCCTTCATAGGCTTTTTCTTGTCCAATTAGGGTTTTTAACCAATCTTTTGCATCCAATAAGTTGAGTTGTGTCATTGGATTAACATTTAGGTCATTTTCGTCCTCCCTAGGCTTATTCTTGTCCAATTAGGGTTTTTAACCAATCTTGTGCATCCAATAGGTGTGTTTGTGTCATTGGATGATCAATTAGGTCATTTTCGTCCTCCCTAGTCATATTCTTCTCCAATTAGGGTTTTTAACCAATCTTGTGCATCCAATAAGTTGAGTTGTGTCATTGGATTAACATTTAAGTCATTTTCGTCCTCCCTAGGCATATTCTTGTCCAATTAGAGTTTTAAACCAATCTTGTGGATCCAATAGGTGTGTTTGTGTCATTGGATGATCAATTAGGTCATTTTCGTCCTCCCTTTGCATATTCTTGTCCAATTAGGGTTTTTAACCAATCTTGTGCGTCCGATAGATGTGTTTGTGTCATTGGATGATCAATTAGGTCATTTTCGTCGGCTTATTCTTGTCCAATTAGGGTTTTTAACCAATCTTGTGCATCCAATAAGTTGAGTTGTGTCATTGGATTAACATTTAGGTCATTTTCGTCCTCCCTAGGCTTATTCTTGTCCAATTAGGGTTTTTAACCAATCTTGTGCATCCAATAGGTGTGTTTTTGACATTGGATGATCAATTAGGTCATTTTCGTCCTCCCTAGGCATATTCTTGTCCAATTAGGGTTTTTAACCAATCTTGTGCATCCAATAGGTGTGTTTGTGTCATTGGATGATCAATTAGGTCATTTTCGTCCTCCCTAGGCTTATTCTTGTCCAATTAGGGTTTTTAACCAATCTTGTGCATCCAATAGGTTTGGTTGTGTCATTGGATGATCAATTAGGTCATTTTCGTCCTCCCTAGGCATATTCTTGTCCAATTAGGGTTTTTAACCAATCTTGTGCATCCAATAGGTGTGTTTGTGTCATTGGATGATCAATTAGGTCATTTTCGTCCTCCCTAGGCTTATGCTTGTCCAATTAGGGTTTTTAACTAATCTTGTGCATCCAATAAGTTCATTTGTGTCATTGGATGATCAATTAGGTCATTTTCGTCCTCCCTAGGCATATTCTTGTCCAATTAGGGTTTTTAACCAATCTTGTGCATCCAATAGGTGTGTTTGTGTCATTGGATGATCAATTAGGTCATTTTCGTCCTCCCTAGGCATATTCTTGTCCAATTAGGGTTTTTAACCAATCTTGTGCATCCAATAGGTGTGTTTGTGTCATTGGATGATCAATTAGGTTATTTTCTTCCTCCCTATGCATATTCTTGTCCAATTAGGGTTTTTAACTAATCGTGTGCATCCGATAAGTTCATTTGTGTCATTGGATGATCAATTAGGTCATTTTCGTCCTCCCTAGGCATATTCTTGTCCAATTAGGGTTTTTAACCAATCTTGTGCATCCAATAGGTGTGTTTGTGTCATTGGATGATCAATTAGGTCATTTTCGTCCTCCCTAGGCATATTCTTGTCCAATTAGGGTTTTTAACCAATCTTGTGCATCCAATAGGTGTGTTTGTGTCATTGGATGATCAATTAGGTCATTTTCGTCCTCCCTAGGCTTATTCTTGTCCAATTAGGGTTTTTCAACCAATCTTGTGCATCCAATAAGTTTGTTTGTGTCATTGAATTAATATTTTGGTCATTTTCGTCCTCCCTAGGCATATTATTGTCCAATTAGGGTTTTTAACCAATCTTGTGCATCGAATAAGTTCATTTGTGTTATTGGATTAACATTTAGGACATATTCGTCCTCCCTAGGCATATTCTTGTCCAATTAGGGTTTTTAACCAATCTTGTGCATCCAATAGGTGTGTTTGTGTCATTGGATGATCAATTAGGTCATTTTCGTCCTCCCTAGGCATATTCTTATCCAATTAGGGTTTTTAACCAATCTTGTGCATCCAATAGATGTGTTTGTGTCATTGGAAGATCAATTAGGTCATTTTCGTCCTCCCTAGGCTTATTATTGTCCAATTAGGGTTTTTAACCAATCTTGTGCATCCAATAAGTTCATTAGTGTCATTGGATGATCAATTAGGTCATTTTCGTCCTCCCTAGGCATATTATTGTCCAATTAGGGTTTTTAACCAATCTTGTGCATCCAATAAGTTTGTTTGTGTCATTGAATTAATATTTAGGTCATTTTCGTCCTCCCCCTGCATATTCTTATCCAATTAGGGTTTTTAACCAATCTTGTGTATCCAATAGGCGTGTTTGTGTCATTGGATGATCAATTAGGTCATTTTCGTCCTCCCTAGGCATATTCTTGTCCAATTAGGGTTTTTAACCAATCTTGTGCATCCAATAGGTGTGTTTGTGTCATTGGATGATCAATTAGGTCATTTTCGTCCTCCGTTGGTATATTCTTGTCCAATTAGGGTTTTGAACCAATCTTGTGCATCCAATAGGTTTGTTTGTGTCATTGGATGATCAATTAGGTCATTTTTGTCCTCCCTAGGCTTATTCTTGTCCAATTAGGGTTTTTAACCAATCTTGTGCATCCAATAAGTTTGTTTGTGTCATTGAATTAATATTTAGGTCATTTTCGTCCTCCCTAGGCATATTCTTGTCCAATTAGGGTTTTTAACCAATCTTGTGCATCCAAAAGGTGTGTTTGTGTCATTGGATGATCAATTAGGTCGTTTTCGTCCTCCCTAGGCTTATTCTTGTCCAATTAGGGTTTTTAACCTATCTTGTGCATCCAATAAGTTCATTTGTGTCATTGGATTAACATTTACGTCATTTTCGTCCTCCCTAGGCATATTCTTGTCCAATTAGGGTTTTTAACCAATCTTGTGCATCCAATAAGTTCATATGTGTTATTGGATTAACATTTAGGTCATTTTCGTCCACCCTTGGCATATTCTTGTCCAATTAGGGTTTTCAACCAATCTTGTGCATCCAATAGGTGTGTTTGTGTCATTGGATGATCAATTATGTCGTTTTCGTCCTCCCTAGGCTTATTCTTGTCCAATTAGGGTTTTTAACCAATCTTGTGCATCCAATAAGTTGAGTTGTGTCATTGGATTAACATTTAGGTCATTTTCGTCCTCCCTAGGCTTATTCTTGTCCAATTAGGGTTTTTAACCAATCTTGTGTATCCAATAGGTGTGTTTGTGTCATTGGATGATCAATTAGGTCATTTTCGTCCTCCCTAGGCATATTCTTGTCCAATTAGGGTTTTTAACCAATCTTGTGCATCCAATAGGTGTGTTTGTGTCATTGGATGATCAATTAGGTCATTTTCGTACTCCCTAGGCTTATTCTTGTCCAATTAGGGTTTTTAACCACTCTTGTGCATCCAATAACTTTGTTTATGTCATTGAATTAATATTTAGGTCATTTTCCTCCTCCCTAGGCATAATCTTGTCCAATTAGGATTTTTAACCAATCTTGTGCATCCAATAGGTGTGTTTGTGTCATTGGATGATCAATTAGGTCATTTTCGTCCTCCCTAGGCTTATTCTTGTCCAATTAGGGTTTTTAACCAATCTTATGCATCCAATAAGTTTGTTTGTGTCATTGAATTAATATTTAGGTCATTTTCGTCCTCCCTAGGCATATTCTTGTCCAATTAGGGTTTGTAACCAATCTTGTGCATCCAATAGGTGTGTTTGTGTCATTGGATGATCAATTAGGTCATTTTCGTCCTCCCTAGGCATATTCTTGTCCAATTAGGGTTTTTAACCAATCTTGTGCATCCAATAGGTGTGTTTGTGTCATTGGATGATCAATTAGGTCATTTTCGTCCTCCCTAGGCATATTATTGTCCAATTAGGGTTTTTAACCAATCTTCTGCATCCAACAGGTGTGTTTGTGTCATTGGATGATCAATTAGGTCATTTTCGTCCTCCCTAGGCATATTCTTGTCCAATTAGGGTTTTTAACCAATCTTGTGCATCCAATAGGTGTGTTTGTGTCATTGGATGATCAATTAGGTCATTTTCGTCCTCCCTAGGCATATTCTTGTCCAATTAGGGTTTTTAACCAATCTTGTGCATCCAATAGGTGTGTTTATGTCATTGGATGATCAATTAGGTCATTTACGTCCTCCCCAGGCTTATTCTTGTCAAATTAGGGTTTTTAACCAATCTTGTGCATCCAATAGGTGTGTTTGTGTCATTGGATGATCAATTAGGTCATTTTCGTCCTCCCTAGGCATATTCTTGTCCAATTAGGGTTTTTAACAAATCTTGTGCATCCAATAAGTTTGTTTGTTTCATTGAATTAATATTTAGGTCATTTTCGTCCTCCCTAGGCATATTCTTGTCCAATTAGGGTTTTTAACCAATCTTGTGCATCCAATAGGTGTGTTTGTGTCATTGGATGATCAATTAGGTCATTTTCGTCCTTCCTAGGCATATTCTTGTCCAATTAGGGTTTTTAACGCATCTTGTGCATCCAATAGGTGTGTTTGTGTCATTGGATGATCAATTAGGTCATTTTCGTCCTCCCTAGGCTTATTCTTGTCCAATTAGGGTTTTTAACCAATCTTGTGCATCCAATAAGTTGATTTGTGTCATTGGATTAACATTTTGGTCATTTTTGTCCTCCCTATACTTATTCTTGTCCAATTAGGGTTTTTAACCAATCTTGTGCATCCAATAAGTTGAGTTGTTTCATTGGATTAACATTTAGGTCATTTTCGTCCTCCGTAGGCTTATTCTTGTCCAATTAGGGTTTTTAACCAATCTTGTGCATCCAATAAGTTCATTTGTGTCATTGGATTAACATTTAGGTCATTTTCGTCCCCCCTAGGCATATTCTTGTCCAATTAGGGTTTTTAACCAATCTTGTGGATCCAATAGGTGTGTTTGTGTCATTGGATGATCAATAAGGTCATTTTCGTCCTCCCTAGGCTTATTCTTGTCCAATTAGGGTTTTTAACCAATCTTGTGCATCCAATAAGTTTGTTTGTTTCATTGAATTAATATTTAGGTCATTTTCGTCCTCCCTAGGCATATTCTTGTCCAATTAGGGTTTTTAACCAATCTTGTGCATCCAATAGTTGTGTTTGTGTCATTTGATGATCAATTAGGTCATTTTCGTCCTCCCTAGGCTTATTCTTGTCCAATTAGGGTTTTTAACCAATCTTGTGCATCCAATAAGTTTGTTTGTTTCATTGAATTAATATTTAGGTCATTTTCGTCCTCCCTAGGCATATTCTTGTCCAATTAGGGTTTTTAACCAATCTTGTGCATCCAATAGTTGTGTTTGTGTCATTGGATAATAAATTAGGTCATTTTCGTCCTCCCTAGGCATATTCTTGTCCAATTAGGGTTTTTAATGAATCTTGTGCATCCAATAGGTGTGTTTGTGTCAATGGATGATCAATTAGGTCATTTTCGTCCTCCCAAGGCTTATTCTTGTCCAATTAGGGTTTTTAACCAATCTTGTGCATCCAATAAGTTGATTTGTGTCATTGGATTAACATTTAGGTCATTTTCGTCCTCCCTAGGCTTATTCTTGTCCAATTAGGGTTTTTAACCAATCTTGTGCATCCAATAAGTTTGTTTGTTTCATTGAATTAATATTTAGGTCATTTTCGTCCTCCCTAGGCATATTCTTGTCCAATTAGGGTTTTTAACCAATCTTGTGCATCCAATAGTTGTGTTTGTGTCATTGGATAATAAATAAGGTCATTTTCGTCCTCCCTAGGCATATTCTTGTCCAATTAGGGTTTTTAATGAATCTTGTGCATCCAATAGGTGTGTTTGTGTCAATGGATTATCAATTAGGTCATTTTCGTCCTCCCAAGGCTTATTCTTGTCCAATTAGGGTTTTTAACCAATCTTGTGCATCCAATAAGTTGATTTGTGTCATTGGATTAACATTTAGGTCATTTTCGTCCTCCCTAGGCTTATTCTTGTCCAATTAGGGTTTTTAACCAATCTTGCGCATCCAATAGGTGTGTTTGTGTCATTGGATGATCAATTAGGTCATTTTCGTCCTCCCTAGGCTTATTCTTGTCCGATTAGGGTTTTTAACCAATCTTGTGCATCCAATAAGTTCATTTGTGTTATTGGATTAACATTTAGGTCATATTCGTCCTCCCTAGGATATTCTTGTCCAATTAGGGTTTTTAAGCAATCTTGTGCATCCAATAGGTGTGTTTGTGTCATTGGATGATCAATTAGGTCATTTTCGTCCTCCCTAGGCATATTCTTGTCCAATTAGGGTTTTTAACCAATCTTGTGCATCCAATAGGTGTGTTTGTGTCATTGGATGATCAATTAGGTCATTTTCGTCCTCCCTAGGCATATTCTTGTCCAATTAGGGTTTTTAACCAATCTTGTGCATCCGATAAGTTTGTTTGTGTCATTGAATAAATATTTAGGTCATTTTCGTCCTCCCTAGGCATATTCTTGTCCAATTAGGGTTTTTAACCAATCTTGTGCATCCAATAGGTGTGTTTGTGTCATTGGATGATCAATTAGGTCATTTTCGTCCTCCCTAGGCATATTCTTGTCCAATTAGGGTTTTTAACCAATCTTGTGCATCCAATTGGTGTGTTTGTGTCATTTGATGATCAATTAGGTCATTTTCGTCCTCCCTAGGCTTATTCTTGTCCAATTAGGGTTTTTAACCAATCTTGTGCATCCAATAAGTTGAGTTGTGTCATTGGATTAACATTTAGGTCATTTTCGTCCTCCCTAGGCTTATTCTTGTCCAATTAGGGTTTTTAACCAATCTTGTGCATCCAATAGGTATGTTTGTGTCATTGGATAATCAATTAGGTCATTTTCGTCCTCCATAGGCTTATTCTTGTCCAATTAGGGTTTTTAACCAATCTTGTGCATCCAATAAGTTGAGTTGTGTCATTGGATTAACATTTAGGTCATTTTCGTCCTCCCTAGGCTTATTCTTGTCCAATTAGGGTTTTTAACCAATCTTGTGCATCCAATAAGTGTGTATGTGTCATTGGATGATCAATTAGGTCATTTTCGTCCACCATAGGCTTATTCTTGTCCAATTAGGGTTTTTAACCAATCTTGTGCATCCAATAAGTTGAGTTGTGTCATTGGATTAACATTTAGGTCATTTTCGTCCTCCCTAGGCTTATTCTTGTCCAATTAGGGTTTTTAACCAATCTTGTGCATCCAATAAGTGTGTATGTGTCATTGGATGATCAATTAGGTCATTTTCGTCCACCATAGGCTTATTCTTGTCCAATTAGGGTTTTTAACCAATCTTGTGCATCCAATAAGTAGAGTTGTGTCATTGGATTGACATTTAGGTCATTTTCGTCCTCTCTAGGCATATTCTTGTCCAATTAGGGTTTTTAACCAATCTTGTGCATCCAATAAGTAGAGTTGTGTCATTGGATTAACATTTAGGTCATTTTCGTCCTACCTAGGCATATTCTTGTCCAATTAAGGTTTTTGACCAATCTTGTGCATCCAATAAGTTGAGTTGTGTCATTGGATTAACATTTAGGTCATTTTCGTCCTCCCTAGGCTTATTCTTGTCCAAATAGGGTTTTTAACCAATCTTGTGCATCCAATAGGTGTGTTTGTGTCATTGGGTGATCAATTAGGTTATTTTCGTCCTCCCTAGGCTTATTCTTGTCCAATTAGGGTTTTTAACCAATCTTGTGCATCCAATAAGTTGAGTTGTGTCATTGGATTAACATTTAGGTCATTTTCGTCCTCCCTAGGCTTATTCTTGTCCAATTAGGGTTTTTAACCAATCTTGTGCATCCAATAAGTTCATTTGTGTCATTGGATTTACATTTAGGTCATTTTCGTCCTCCCCAGGCATATTCTTCTGCAATTAGGGTTTTTAACCAATCTTGTGCATCCAATAGGTGTGTTTGTGTCATTGGATGTTCAATTAGGTCATTTTCGTCATCACTAGGCTTATTCTTGTCCAATTAGGGTTTTTAACCAATCTTGTGCATCCAATAAGTCGAGTTGTGTCATTGGATTAACATTTAGGTCATTTTCGTCCACCCTAGGCTTATTCTTGTCCAATTAGGGTTTTTAACCAATCTTGTGCATCCAATAAGTTGAGTTGTGTCATTGGATTAACATTTAGGTCATTTTCGTCCTCCCTAGGCATATTCTTGTCCAATTTGGGTTTTTAACCAATCTTATGCATCCAATTGGTGTGTTTGTTTCATTGGATGACCATTTAGGTCATTTTCGTCCTACCTAGGCTTATTCTCGACCAATTAGGGTTTTTAACCAATCTTGTGCATCCAATAAGTTGAGTTGTGTCATTGGATTAACATTTAGGTCATTTTCGTCCTCCCTTGGCATATTCTTGTCCAATTAGGGTTTTTAACTAATCTTGTGTATCCAATAGGTGTGTTTGTGTCATTGGATGATCAATTTGGTCATTTTCGTCCTCCCTAGGTTTATTCTTGTCCAATTAGGGTTTTTAAACAATTTTGTGCATCCAATAAGTTTGTTTGTTTCATTGAATTAATATTTAGGTCACTTTTGTCCTCCCTAGGCATATTCTTGTCCAATTAGGGTTTTTAACGAATCTTGTGCATCCAATAGGTGTGTTTGTGTCATTGAATTAATATTTAGGTCATTTTTGTCCTCCCTAGGCATATTCTTGTCCAATTAGGGTTTTTAACCAATCTTGTGCATCCAATAGGTGTGTTTGTGGCAATGGATGATCAATTAGGTCATTTTCGTCCTCCCTAGGCTTATTCTTGTCCAATTAGGGCTTTTAACCAATCTTGGGCATCCAATAGGTGTGTTTGTGTCATTGGATGATCAATTAGGTCATTTTCGTCCTCCCTAGGCTTATTCTTGTCCAATTAGTGTTTTTAACCAATCTTGTGCATCCAATAGGTGTGTTTGTGGCATTGGATGATCAATTAGGTCATTTTCTTCCTCCCTAGGCTTATTCTTGTCCAATTAGGGTTTTTAACCAATCTTGTGCATCCAATAAGTTCATTTGTGTCGTTGGATTAACATTTAGGTCGTTTTCGTCCTCCCTAGGCATATTCTTGTCCAATTAGGGTTTTTAACCAATCTTGTGCTTCCAATAGGTGTGTTTGTGTCATTGGATAATCAATTAGGTCATTTTCGTCCTCCCTAGGCATATTCTTGTCCAATTAGGGTTTTTAACCAATCTTGTGCATCCAATAGGTGTGTTTGTGTCATTGGATGATCAATTAGGTCATTTTCGTCCTCCCTAGGCATATTCTTGTCCAATTAGGGTTTTTAACCAATCTTGTGCATCCAATAGGTGTGTTTGTGTCATTGGATGATCAATTAGGTCATTTTCGTCCTCCCTAGGCATATTCTTGTCCAATTAGGGTTTTTAACGAATCTTGTGCATCCAATTGGTGTTTTTGTTTCATTGGATGATCAATTAGGTCATTTTCGTCCTCCCTAGGTTTATTCTTGTCCAATTAGGGTTTTTAACCAATCTAGTGCTTCCAATAAGTTGAGTTGTGTCATTGGATTAACATTTAGGTCATTTTCGTCCTCCCTAGGCTTATTCTTGTCCAATTAGGGTTTTTAACCAATCTTGTGCATCCAATAGGTGTGTTTGTGTCATTGGATGATCAATTAGGTCATTTTCGTCCTCCCTAGGCTTATTCTTGTCCAATTAGGGTTTTGAACCGATCTTGTGCATCCAATAGGTGTGTTTGTGTCATTGGATGATCAATTAGGTCATTTTCGTCCTCTCTAGGCATATTCTTGTCCAATTAGGGTTTTTAACCAATCTTGTGCATCGAATAGGTGTGTTTGTGTCATTGGATGATCAATTAGGTCATTTTCGTCCTCCCTAGGCTTATTCTTGTCCAATTAGGGTTTTTAACCAATCTTGTGCATCCAACAAGTTTGTTTATGTCATTGAATTAATATTTAGGTCAGTTTCGTCCTCCCTAGGCATATTCTTGTCCAATTAGGGTTTTTAACCAATCTTGTGCATCCAATAGGTGTGTTTGTGTCATTGGATGATCAATTAGGTCATTTTCGTCCTCCCTAGGCATATTCTTGTCCAATTAGGGTTTTTAACCAATCTTGTGCATCCAATAGGTGTGTTTGTGTCATTGGATGATCAATTAGGTCATTTTCGTCCTCCCTAGGCATATTCTTGTCCAATTAGGGTTTTTAACCAAGCTTGTGCATCCAATAGGTGTGTTTGTGTCATGGGATGATCAATTAGGTCATTTTCGTCCTCCCTAGGCTTATTCTTGTCCAATTAGGGTTTTTAACCAATCTTGTGCATCCTATAGGTGTGGTTGTGTCATTGGATGATCAATTAGGTCATTTTCGTCCTCCCTAGGCTTATTCTTGTCCAACTAGGGTTTTTAACCAATCTTGTGCATCCAATAAGTTTGTTTGTGTCATTGAATTAATATTTAGGTGATTTTCGTCCTCCCTAGGCATATTCTTGTCCAATTAGGGTTTTTAACCAATCTTGTGCATCCAATAGGTGTGTTTGTGTCATTGGATGATCAATTAGGTCATTTTCGTCCTCCCTAGGCATATTCTTGTCCAATTAGGATTTTTAACCAATCTTGTGCATCCAATTGGTGTGTTTGTGTCATTGGATGATCAATTAGGTCATTTTCGTCCTCCTTAGCCATATTATTGTCCAATTAGGGTTTTTAACCAATCTTGTGCATCCAATAGGTGTGTTTGTGTCATTGGATGATCAATTAGGTCATTTTCGTCCTCCTTAGACATATTCTTGTCCAATTAGGGTTTTTAACGAATCTTGTGTATCCAATTGGTGTGTTTGTGTCATTGGATGATCAATTAGGTCATTTTCGTCCTCCCTAGGCTTATTCTTGTCCAATTAGGGTTTTTAACCAATCTTGTGCATCCAATAAGTTGAGTTGTGTCATTGGATTAACATTTAGGTCATTTTCGTCCTCCCTAGGCTTATTCTTGTCCAATTAGGGTTTTTAACCAATCTTGTGCATCCAATAGGTGTGTTTGTGTCATTGGATGATCAATTAGGTCATTTTGGTCCTCCCTAGGCTTATTCTTGCCCAATTAGGGTTTTTAACCAATCTTGTGCATCCAATAAGTTGAGTTGTGTCATTGGATTAACATTTAGGTCATTTTCGTCCTCCCTAGGCTTATTCTTGTCCAATTAGGGTTTTTAACCAATCTTGTGCATCCAATAGGTGTGTTTGTGTCATTGGATGATCAATTAGTTTATTTTCGTCCTCCCTAGGCTTATTCTTGTCCAATTAGGGTTTTTAACCAATCTTGTGCATCCAATAGGTGTGTTTGTGTCATTGGATGATCAATTAGGTCATTTTCGTCCTCCCTAGGCTTATTCTTGTCCAATTAGGGTTTTTAACCAATCTTGTGCATCCAATAGGTGTGTTTGTTTCAATGGATGATCAATTAGGTCATTTTCGTCCTCCCTAGGCTTATTCTTGTCCAATTAGGGTTTTTAACCAATCTTGTGCATCCAATAAGTTCATTTGTGTCATTGGATTAACATTTAGGTCATATCAGTCCTCCCTAGGCATATTCTTGTCCAATTAGGGTTTTTAACCAATCTTGTGCATCCAATAAGTTCATTTGTGTTATTGGATTAACATTTAGGTCATATTCATCCTCCCTAGGCATATTCTTGTCCAATTAGGGTTTTTAACCAATCTTGTGCATCCAATAGGTGTGTTTGTGTCATTGAAATAATATTTAGGTCATTTTCGTCCTCCCTAGGCATATTCTTGTCCAATTAGGGGTTTTAACCAATCTTGTGCATCCAATAGGTGTGCTTGTGTCATTGGATGATCAATTAGGTCATTTTCGTCCTCCCTAGGCTTATTCTTGTCCAATTAGGGTTTTTAACCAATCTTGTTCATCCAATAACTTTTTTTGTGTCATTGAATTAATATTTCGGTCATTTTCGTCCTCCCTAGGCATATTCTTGTCCAATTAGGGTTTTTAACCAATCTTGTGCATCCAATAGGTGTGTTTGTGTCATTGGATGATTAATTAGGTCATTTTCGTCCTCCCTAGGCTTATTCTTGTCCAATTAGGGTTTTTAACCAATCTTGTGCATCCAATAAGTTCATTTGTGTCATTGGATTAACATTTAGGTCATATCAGTCCTCCCTAGGCATATTCTTGTCCAATTAAGGTTTTTAACCAATCTTGTGCATCCAATAAGTTCATTTGTGTTATTGGATTAACATTTAGGTCATATTCGTCCTCCCTAGGCATATTCTTGTCCAATTAGGGTTTTTAACCAATCTTGTGAATCCAATAACTTTGTTTGTGTCATTGAATTAATATTTAGGTCATTTTCGTCCTCCCTAGGCATATTCTTGTCCAATTAGGGTTTTTAACCAATCTTGTGCATCCAATAGGTGTGTTTGTGTCATTGGATGATCAATTAGGTCATTTTCGTCCTCCCTAGGCATATTCTTGTCCAATTAGGGTTTTTAACCAATCTTGTGCATCCAATAGGTGTGTTTGTGTCATTGGATGATCAATTAGGTCATTTTCGTCCTCCCTATGCATATTCTTGTCCAATTAGGGTTTTTAACCAATCTTGTGCATCCAATAGGTGTGTTTGAGTCATTGGATGATCAATTAGGTCATTTTCGTCCTCCCTAGGCTTATTCTTGTCAAATTAAGGTTTTTAACCAATCTTGTGCCTCCAATAAGTTGAGTTGTGTCATTGGATTAACAATTAGGTCATTT